>JAMXBB010000002.1:30071325-30109852 GCA_024138015.1 Lumnitzera littorea
CTCTTGACTCTATGGCCTTCTATTTGACTCTTGTGTCACGTTAACTGAAATAAACTATTATAGAGGAAACAGGATGATGTAATAAGGCCTGAAAAGTTATTAGTTTATTTAGTTGACTGAATAGAGTTGCTATTACTTTGTTTGATTGGTTGAATGGCTTTAAGGAATAAGATTTGAATAGCTACAAAAGTACTAGAGTGCTCTTTTATATAATTGTATAATTATAATAACATAATCTTAATTATATGATTATATTTTATTGCTTATAATTCTAAAATAATATACTAATTATAAAATAAATATTGTAAATATATATTATATATTATTTTTGTTTATTATCTTATATAATAACGTAATATACAATTATTTGTATTTATTAAGATATAATTTTTCTATCATAAAATGGTACAATTGTTTATATTATATAATTGTTATATATAATTGATATATATTTATATAACTACTTTATTTAGTTGACCGAATTGATTTGCTATTACCTTTTCCAATTAGGTCTGTGACTTTGGGCTTTCTCGTTTGAAAGCAAGGACTTTCCTGTCGTCAAAATCAGCTGCAGGAACTGTAAGTCTTATTATATCCACCAGTGGGTGTTTGCCATGTACTGGCATAACTATTCGATATGTAGAATCATAAATAAATATCACTCTTGCATATTTAGCCTGAGTGGATGGCCCCAGAAGTACTCCGAGACGAACCATCAAATGAAAAATCAGACGTTTACAGCTTTGGGGTGATTCTTTGGGAGCTTGCAACACTACAACAACCATGGAGTAATTTGAACCCTGCTCAGGTTTGTTTATGAATTATTTTAATTTTCCACGAGTAACTGATTTCTCCTCTCATCTTATGTATTGTTTATTTTTCCATGATAGGTTGTGGCTGCTGTTGGTTTCAAAAACAGACGGCTGGATATTCCTCTTGACTTGAACCCTCAGGTTGCTTCCATAATTGAGGCGTGCTGGGCAAAGTGAGTTTGTTATTCTCTATGGTGGTGAAAACTGATAATTTGTTATTTCCTTGTTAAGTTTGCTAGCCTCATTCGATGCCTTCACATAAAATAATTTAATTGCAGTGAACCTTGGAAACGGCCATCCTTTTCAAGTATCATGGAATCTTTGAGGCCTCTGATCAAGCCTCCCACACCTCAACCAAGTCATGGAGGCTTGCCTTTGATTACTTAAATGATGGGAATGTTTTCATACAGCAGGATATGACACTTATTCAGTAATTGATCTATGCCAAGAGCACCATATTCAGTGACTAGCTGGTATGCTTATTTGTTCTGCAGCATCTTTCTTTTGGGCCATCAAGAGCTCCAATCTGGAGCTTCAAATTGGGATTCTTTTTGGACAGTGAGACAAAATTATGAAAAGTGAAACTCTGTGAAATGAAATCCTGTAAAATTCCAAGTTATGCATTACGATCTGAGTATTCACTAGGAAAATTTGAGTCTCTTTAAAGTGTTACACGAAGAACTTGAGTTTCTCTCTGGAGTTATGTTGTTGCCAATGTTTAGATCATGAAGCTTTGACATAAGAATTTGTTGCACCAATATACTAGCTAAATTTGAAATGACTTTTGCTACTTTGGAAATGGAATAGGAAGCTGCCTCCTTTTGGTTTGAAACTCAGTTGTCATCTAAGTTGCATTATGTGAAGTTCTGATATGGGTTTTCTTGCTTATTGCAGATTATTGTACATGCCATTTTATTGTTGGCTTAGCAGTCAGACTATAACTCAAAATGGGTCCTGCAAATGAAGCCCTCATTTTTTGCCTACCATTATTTGACTTTTGGTAACTGTATATCTGCTTTTCTCATAGTTTTGGATGTAAATGTCGTAACATGTAAAGTATAATCGGCTAATGGCTAATGAGGATGGACTTCGTCGGCAACAAATTTCAATATCTGCTTCTTTATTAGAGTGTAAAACATTCAGAGCGATATTCTTCTTTAGATTCACTACTTTGATGGAAGAAAGACGGTAGATGCAATTTTCAAGCATGGTTGTAAAGGCGGGCTGTATTGATGGAAAAGAAGCAACATGGATGAAAATCAAATTCTTGGTTGTTTTTGTGTGGTCATCTCTATTTTTGTATTGTTCCTTGAAATGTCTTTTAACTTACACAGCCTTCCCTTTTCTTCTTTCCTCTTTAACCTAATTTCTTTTAAAATGATAGGCTGCCGACAAGACAGTAAAGGTGAGCCGGGAAATGAGAAATTATTAATTCTAGTACAATTTGAAGAAAGTTTCAATATTACCTTTTGTTACATTGCTATTACAGGGACAAAAGAGAGGAGGTTACATAGAGTAGACACAATCAAATGATTATTTGGTCAGTTGGGACATCTCTCAGATGTGTAGATTTAATTATTTTTATTTCTTTTTCCAGATGTGGAACACCGCTGTTGAGATACATATTGTTATAGTTCATATTTCCTTTCAGATGTGGGTCTGAGTTGTTTAGATCGTGTTTTGTTCTACAGTTTGGGCTTTTGGTACAGGTTTATATTGATTTTTCATTCGAGCTTTCCCGGACTTTTGAGTTGGTTCTGATGTGATTGGTTTACTTTTCATGGGTTTTCACTTTGATCCACTTGGGGTTGGTTTGATTTGGGCTGGTAATTTAGGATTAGATCTTTCCAGCTTCAGCTGTCTCTATTTCTAGGGATTTTGTGCAAGTTTTCGTACTTACTGCTTTTGCCCTGAAACTCATTTTACAATAGAATGCCTGTATCATGATGTTTGCCTCTTAGGCAGTGTCTTGCTGCCGCTGCTGCTGAGAACCAACATGCCCTCGAGTGTTCATCATTTGCAGGTAGAATGGGGTTTATGCAAAGGTCCATAGAACTAGATTGATTCTAATGGTGTCAAAGGTGAATTATATCCTTCTTTACTATCCCCTGTTGGTCCTGGCACGGAATTGCTTGAGTAATTGATAAATCGGAAAATGTAAGATAAATTATGACATCTCTCTCGTTATTCCCTTTTTTTTTTATTTTTTATTTTTTTAATTTTTTTGTAGGGTTCGTGTTGTCTGGCAATTTCTCAAAGTTAGTCCATTCCATGGGGTTGAACTGTTCTGCAAAATTATTTGGTCACGGTCGAAGATATTACAGACATTATTCACTATATAAAGACATCCGTTGCGTTCAAAATGATGATACTTAAAAAAGTCTCATGATATCGAGTGTAAATGAAGTCCAGGTGGGCTTCTACGTTTCGTTCTTTCTGCACATTCCTCGTTGGTGTGCTTGCGGTACTCTGATCCTATCAGCTGTTGATTTATCCGGATGTGGAAATTGAATAAGATGATTCACATGACGCATCAACAAATATACAAATAGATGGTAAAGAAAATGAGCTGGTTTTACTACAGAGGGGCTGTTTAGGTTTATTATTTCGGTTGGTACTGTTACGATACTTTCACCTGAAACGATAAGTGAAGCTCATACCAAAAGATGTTTTAATGATGGTGTTCAAACAACAGAAGAAAGGGTGGTTACTGTTTAGCTTAAGGATACACGCACTTGCTACAAGTAACAACGAGCAGGCACGTTACCCTTTGTGACAACTCCACTTTGACATCGGTAAAATCTAAAATGCGACTCCACGCTATGAAAACTGGATTCTCATGTAAACGGTGATATGGTAAGCATCCGTTTTTAGGAGTTTTCCTGTCAAGATATCTGATTTGTTTCACAGGTTCGAGTCATTAGTGTGGTTAGTTCTAAAAGACATGTACAATTACGCTTTGTTCTTCAGAGAGATGTTACGATTGACATCATTCTATATGAATTTTCATTCCTGAAGGGTGGCTTTTGATTTGGCTATTTCCTTCTAATCACCTATTGCTTATTGAGATTACCTATCTATCCTCCCTAAATTCATTCTTTTCTAGCTTGTAAAGATCACTCCATTGCTATACTGACCCTTTCTATTTATGCTTAGTGCGTGAAGAGACGTTGCATGTGCGTAATATACAAACGAAACTACGTTAATTAATCGCATCAACAGGATTGGAATTTTTTGGTACCAGGAAATCGTTAGTAAATATTGCATCTACGGATCCTTTTCCCTTTTATAAATATGAATTGGTACTTTTCCCCGTGGTAATAAAAGTAGTTATGTTCTTAATTACCTTCGTAATTAGTACCAGGAAATCATGAAATAAAGTAAGATAACATAAGCATATTGCTGCAGATAACAATAACTTTCATCGTAGATAGTAAAAAGTGTGCTATTTTTTTTTCTTTCAAATATCTTAAATTAAAAATGCAGATACTTTCTGTAAATCTATTTTGCATTTAATTTAATAATTTATCAGGAGAATCTCACAATAATTTTGAACAAGTCTATTTTAATGAATAGTAAAAAATTTATTCTTTTGGTAAGGTCATCTCTTTATCATCATTTTTTCTCTTGACAAAATCAAAAGAATCTCTCTAAACTTTATTATTCAACTTTAGTGAATAGAAAAAACCTTTTTTTTTTTTTTTAAGTTTCTTTTTCTTTTCCCAAGTTGCAAATCCTTTTTATGTTAGCTTTATACATACTTATCCTCCTTATCTTTAAAAAACATGTGTTTAGGCTCCAAATCCTTCATAAAATGTGCATTTCAGTTCTCATATGATTATTTTGCCCATTTTTATGTTTTTTTAATTATTTTATCTGAAAATAAATTAGTAGAATAAGATCTAATAACTGCACTCCTTTCAAAGATGTAGGTGTCTAAACTCACAATATAAAAAATGATGAATTAAGCATACATTATGTAAATATAATAGATTGTATCTATAATTTACCCTTCATTTAATACAACTACCAGGCAATACGAAATCGGAAAGGAGTTGTGGGAGAATATAATTAGTTGTTGCATAACAGTATAATCATAAAGTTTCAAACATCAATACTTAATCTGACCAAAAAAATAAAAAATAAAAAATAAAAACTTCTTAGACCTATATTAAATGCGCAAAAAAAAAAAAGAAAAAAAAAAGAAGCAAATAGGTGGAATCTTGATTTATCTCTAGGTTCTTATTTACTTATATTATTTTACATTATATTGTTAGATTTTTATTGCAAATATTAGCAGGTTTGCATTTTCTAATTATTTTTCTATTGCGTTTAAGTATTAGCTTAATGTATAGGTCTGGATCGTGAAAATCTTGTAGGAGTAAGAAGAAGAAGAAGAAGAATTGACATAGACATGATGTGGCTAAGATAGGGCTGTTGCAAGACTAACTTTTTTTTTTTTTTTATAAAAGCACGTCGATTGTGTTGTTAGCTTTCAATGATTATTGAGATAATACTTGTTAAAGAAACGTAAGAAATAGTAATATTAACGAGTAAAGTTTTGAAGTCTGGGCAATTAATCAATAAAGGGTTTGTGAAGGGTAAAGTGAATGATGGAGTTTTCAAGAAACAAAACACCACTTTGGAAGTGCATAAGCTATCCGACATGTCTTGTAGTGTGGGTAAGAAAGATAACGACCGATATGGCTAACAAGCAACATGGGCTGGGCCCTAGGCCTAGTTGAATAAGTAATTTCAGCCAAATTAATGGCCCATTACACATAAAGTAGATTACCTATTTACAGAAAAATATCACATGACACGTTGATTTTAAAGAATACTAAAGATTTTAGGAAATATTTTGTTGTAATCAAATTCAGT
This sequence comes from Lumnitzera littorea, assembly GCA_024138015.1. Lineage (NCBI taxonomy): Eukaryota > Viridiplantae > Streptophyta > Magnoliopsida > Myrtales > Combretaceae > Lumnitzera > Lumnitzera littorea. The sequence goes on from JAMXBB010000002.1 coordinate 30,077,019, forward strand.
CATTATATATACATTACCTTGTAATGACCAAAAAAATCAATGAGAAAAGGAATGAAAACATTGCTCCCCACACTCGTATTTGAGTAATATTCTGCATACAAAGTTATCTGCATTTCCTTTTTTAAATGTCATCCGTTACATTGCTAAGAAAAAAAAAGAAGTAAAAAAACTACAAAAGACTTACAAACCTTGAAATCAAAAATTGTTCTTAACTCCCTTTGGTATCAGAGCCATTTTGATGGATGGTTGCATCTCAATTGGTAAAGAGAATGGATGAAACCCTTCGAGCCATTAATGCATAGATAGCGAAGCAAGAAGATTCGGCGAGGTTGCAAGATGACAAGCATGAAAAGTGGCTAAAAGTCTTCATTGATATGTTCAAGTTGCAGCAAGACAAGTTGGATGACCCCAAAAATCAAGTATAAGAAATTGTTAAAGGCACAACATACTAGTACTTCAACATTAAGAGTAGATTAAAGCAACAATATGCCTTGAGGAGTGTACAGTGCATCCATTTCTACTTGGGGAACTACCAAATTAGGTACCTACTTGAGCCACTAATCTTGATTTTCCAGTGTTTACTCGTGCAAATTTAAGGTTATGGCTAGATAGAGTAGAAATTCCTTTGTGTTGGAGTTGCTACAATGCATTTTGAGGAGTATGCTCTACAATGGTATTGACGGGTATTCTTAGCTCCATCATGCAATCACCTGCAAAAAAGAAAAGAGCTATGGGGAGATACTGGAGGGTGCTTCGATGCAATTATTTTGATTCCTAAGTTAACAAACGGTGAAGAGGAAGTCAAATCCTAATGGATGGACCAAAGTGAAAAAGGAAGAGTCATTTCAATTCGGAACTTCATCTTTTATTTATAAGGGATGAAGTTAAACTATTTTCAAATTAAGTTGTTGGAGCTTAGCTCACATCACAGGAAAGTTAGTTTGGGCTTGAGGCCTATGTTCCAAAAAGTTTATCAACAAATGGTATCATTCATTTCTACAAAATAGAGTAGTACCTACCTTGTGAGGTAGAAAGAGTTGGTTTTAAAGTTACGAAATTAACACACCTAAAATAAACAAAAAAGAATTGAAAAATGGAAAAAGGTGCAACCTTAACGCTAAAACCAATACCATGGATCTTCCTAAGCTTGAAACCCGGAATGTGATAATTATTAATCTTCCCTTCGGTCCTAAGTTTTGAATCAAAATCTTTCTCCATCACCAACATTTCTCTATCCCCTCTCTAGCAAAGAAAAAAAAAAAAGAAAAGAAAAAGAAAGAAGTTGCTATCATTTTAGGAAAAACAGAACTTTCCATTAGAATAGAAAACTAAAACCCAGCTTTAGTTATCATTTTCCCCCTATAGAGAGAAATCTTGAAAATCAAGCTGACTATTCAAAGTCCTTAGAGATGATAAGGCCCAATATTACTACTTAATATGTGGGTCAATCCAAGATCTGATAAGAAAAGTCACTGAGTGTTCATCTGCAGTGAAGTGTGGTTAACCATAGAAATATGTATATATAAATGGAGCAGAATGGAGAACAAAAATATCAGTTAATGGAAGATATATTTGGAGCTTAATGATGGTCATGTACAAGAGAAAAATAGAAAACAAGAAACTTATAAAGAACAACTATTGAAGACAAATATGGCAGTAACTGGAAATGGAAAAATAGTAGTGAAATAAAAAACAAAAACATTTTAAAACTACGATGTATATATGGTGTGTTTCCACCACTATTTCATTTCAGGAATTAATGGGTGAGAGGGAATAGTTATTGAGATTAGGTTAGTAGAAAAAAAGAGGGTTATAGGGTCTCAAAGATCGTACTTAATTATAGGAATGTGAGAACAGTTACATGATTCTATGTTAAAAAAGTAGAGTCGAATAGAAAAGTACTCCTTTAATATATATATATATATATATAGTGAATAAACGCCTCCATTACAGGAGCATAAAAAACAAAAAGAATGTTCAATAATAATACAATAACTTCTCTCATATTTTTTTCCACCATAATATTATAATGGTTACTTTCATCCCACTTATTTGCAATTATAACTTCCATCTCAAGTATTATGCCACTATAATATTTTCGTCATATAAATAAGGTTTGTAATTTGGGATTTGAACACGATACTACACTATTTAAATAGGCTGGTATATGAAAAAAATCGATTTAAGATAGAAATGAATCAGATTCGTTTAAACACAGTTAAATTCATGTTAAAGTTTGGATTAAGTTGCTGGATATATCCTTCCATATTTATATTTTATTGCATAATTATTTCTTTATAAGTTAAGATTTCAATTAAAAGTATGAGATTTGCTACTTTTACATATATATTTTTCTTACTATATCGTAATTTAAATGAGTAAAAAAAATCATAAACTCATATATAGATTTTTTCAATACTCCCTTGAAAATCCAACAAATAATATAATAAATTTAGAAATTAACACTAGTATCTATTTAAGTCATGATTTTATCTAATTTAGTGGTGTTATGTAATATAAATTTTAGTGATGCTATATATTTTCTTGTTACATCTTAGTTTAAATGGGAAAAATGTTATGAACTAATGTATAGATTTTTTGGTTGTCTCTTTTGAAAATTTGATAAATGATGTGATGAATTTGAAAATTAACTCTGGTAGTAATATTAATATACATTTAATTCAAGATTTCACTTAATTAGTGATATTATATAACTTAAATTTTTTAAATTTTTATATTTTTTAAGATTTTACTTTATTAAAACTTTTGCTTGAGTCGTAGTTTTATATTAAGTATAAAGATATTATATCATTTCTAAATATTGTTGTTGTTGTTTTTTTTTTCCTATATTGTATGTAAAAATATTTTATAGATTTAGTTATAACTTTTTAATCGATAAACGAGTTCAATTCATTTATGAAATATGTAGGGTTATTAATTTAAATTTTCATAGATGATTAATAATATGTCATATCAGAGATTAAGGTTTTCTAGACGTGGATTTGTTTAAATATAAAAATAAAATATGACCGGATAACATAAATTATCAACCCTATAGATAAGACATTATCCACACCAACCCGTTTAATACAATAGATATAAATAGATAAATTCAACCTCCTTTTAATCAAATTCCTTTTATCGTTATCGAGCGCGCCGTCAAGTAAGTGAAAAGCCGAAAACTATATCTCCGGGGCCTGCGTCTTCCTAGGGGGAGAAAATTCTATAGAATTGTGTTAAGAGAATAAATGTATAAATGTTTATACAGTCAACATCAAATGTTGAGATGGCCGAGTTGGTCTAAGGCGCCAGATTAAGGTTCTGGTCCGAAAGGGCGTGGGTTCAAATCCCACTCTCAACATTTCTTTTTATTTTAAATAATTTTCCCAGTTTCATATAAAGTCTCGTTTTCTGTGTTAGCGCTCTGTAGGGGAGAAAAAAAAAAAAAACTCAAGTAAGTCACGGACCATTCAATGCTTTTGTAGAATGAAGATAGGGGTAAATTTGCCATTCTACTCTGGATTTTAAAATATTGTTTGGGATATTGCAATCTTCGTCTAATTAGTAGATTGATAAATAGCTAGATTAATAAAGGGCTCATCAACAATGCCATAATTCGATATTGAATATTCACAATTTAGAATCATAATATACAATTAGCTCTCTTTTTATAGATTAATTAGAAAAATATCAGTACGTAGATAAGAAAATAACGAAATTATGAATTAGTATAGTAAATCAAGTATTATGACGAAAAATGGTAATATAAGATTAGGACTATATTTATTCAAAAATAATATTCAGGCAAATGCGAAATAAGTTGCAAATAGAATTGTCTTATCATCAATGTTCGAGTAAGCAATTTAGTTTTTTCCTAATACTTTTCAATAAGCACAAATAAATAAAAAAAAAATATAATAGTATTAATATACGATGTAAATTAATGAACGACGTGTAAATATTAATAAAATTTTGATATATATAAATGAAAAGGAATCTAAACTAAATACAATGCACATACATACTACTTTCTGTTTTCCCTATCAATGATATTTATAAAAAAAGATTATGTGACATACAAGTAATGGAGATATTTGAGACTTTCCAGAATAAGAAACTAAGGTCAAATTAGAACTTATTCAAATTGAACCAACAACAGATCGTGTTTTATTCTGATTTTATGTCTCCTTCAAAACATGTCGATATAATATTCCATTAATCATATCACTTGTTAAATTGATTTTAATCAATGAAATTGTCTTCATTTTACTCTGATTAAAAATAGTAAGAGATATGAAAAAAAAAGAAAGAAAGAAAAAGGTAACACTATGGGAGGGAACGATTTGAGTAAGTTTGTTTGCCGTGCAGTCCACACAAAACCAAACTGTAGATAGTGGCATATTTCCAAATCGAGTCAGATTTTCATTTCATATTTCAGTTCTATTCTTTCCTAATTTCAATTAGAAAAACTTTTATTTCTTCGTGTGGTAAATTAAACTGAACCTTGAAACTAATCTGTAACAATCTAGATCATTTTTTTTTTTATTGGATGAATAAGTAATTATGTATATCATATTGTTTTAAGTCTAATGGCACAAAAAGAGGGGGGAAAAAAAAAAGCAAGAAATTTCTAAAGTACTTTTAATGTCTACAATTTGTTTTAACATCTTTCTTTATTATTTTATATTGCCAAACCAAAAAGTAGATATAATGATGAAGGTAATCTACAAGGGCTTGGGCAGCTAGTGATCGACAATGTCTCGTCGCGGACTTTGATTTGATTGCAGCTCTCAAATTGTTAGATGAGCAATTTGCACTAATGCATTTCCATCGTTGGTTGTCTTAACTCTAAGTCTAATTCATACTATTTATCCGACACGCTTATCAAAAAGAAACTAATTAATTAAAGATAAAGTTTCTTTATCATATTTTAATTTATGATTCTATCTATACCTTCTGAATGAAAAATTAATAAAATACAATATAAAAGTTAAAAATAAAAAGGAAGCTGTACTAAATAATGGATATATCATACATTGAGATAATAAATAAGTAGATTACTGACTTACTATTTTAGCAAAATCCTCTTCATAAGATATATTAGACCGCATAGAAAATCTTATAGTTTCGCTGTTTGTAACATCATCCATCGAAAGTGTCGCTAAAGTCTAAAAGTGGCAGATCACTGGTTTAGCTATGTTTTTTGCCAATACATCAAACTGCAACTAACGGAAATACGGATGGAAATAAAAACCGGGCGAGAGAATTTTATTACAATCGATACCGAAAACGCTCCGATGTGCGCATCAGAATTGTACCACACAGTTGGCGTTGGATGGACGCTTGACGGAACATCAAGGATTAGTTTATGGAATAAAATATGACAAGTAGTGCCATGATGAGTTGATAATGATAAGGCTTTGGCTGTGGAATAGAATAGAACGTGTAGGATTGGACATCCACTTGATGATTGTTGCGGTATATTCATGATATTTATTTTCCTTTTTCAATTCGATCGGGACCCTACAGTGAATTAGTACAATCAAATCAACGGTCTCTCCCTCTATATTATATTATACATTAATCTTGTATCCTTTCTTTTATATGTGTAAGTATGACGAACACGACGGCCGAAATAGCGTTAAAAATGATGTTGATATTTTATATATCAATTGTTAATAGAAGTCTTTTATTGAATGTAATAGCAAAATCAACCTTAACAGATTAACTTAATTTATTAGGGATTTTATGTGGAATGGTATAAATGATTCAAAAAACGTACATTAGTTAAATTTATAAAAAATAGCAAAATCAAAGGAATCAAGAAGTTTAGGATTGGTGAATTTGTTTAGGATCAACGAAGCTTTTTCTCACAAGGGAATTTAGGACTAAGAGAGTAGCTTGGGTACAACTTACAAAAGCTAAGCAGAAAAAGATGAAAGACATTGATAGTCTACCCAAATTACAAGCAGCATCCCATACTAATAAAGAGTTGAGTACCGGTTGTAACTGGTTCAAAAATAATGGGGTGGTACTCTTAGGAGATGGGAAAACTACAAGGTTTCGGGATGAAAAATAGGTTGGCGCTCAAACTGCGAGACAGCTTATTCGGGGGGACTGTTGCATTATACTACATTTAATTTGATTTTGGCAAACTACTTAATTAATCCTTATGAATTGGATGAAGATAAATTGGGGTTTAATCTGAGTGTTATACTTGTTAATCATCGAGGTCCCACAATATTCTCTAGTAAATCGGATGAAAAAGGCATTATTATTATTGCTAGACATTCCTTACAACTTGCTGACATATACACTCAACTAAAAGGAAACAAAGATATTAATAAAAGAGAGTGGGATTAGATATGGAAATCAAGTTTTCCCTCCAAAGTTAGGCTCTTCCTTTGGAGATTGTAGCATAATAGTTTACTGATAGCAAAAAATTTGAGAAAGAGGAAAATAAAAATGGATGCTGTATGTCTAAGATGTGGAAATGCTTGAGGAAGATCTAATACACACTTTTTACACATGTGAAAAGGTTAGGAATACTAGGATAGTGTGGCAATCAAAAGATTTTATTGACGCAATAATTCAAAGAAATTTTTTCACTTAAGTCAAGCAAAATTGTCGGATCAAAAGAAAAGACCTAGAAGACCTAGCATAAATACATCCACCAAGAACTTTTATTTTTGATTTCATGTATGGATGACATGGTTTCAAAGAAACTAGGCTCTTATTAACCTAAAGCCAATAACTGAAGACAATCATGAAGTTATAAGAAAATTAAGTTATAAATATTAGGCACACTTAAAAAAGGACAAACTTCTTTATCATCTTAGTATTTAGCAACCAAGATAGGAGCCTCTCCAATAGAGCAATGGGTAAAACTCTTAACAGATGGCTTTGTGAATAACATAATAGGACAAGCATATGGAGGAAGAGTGATTAGGGATGCAACATGGAAATGAATTGGGGGTTTTACATGTAAATTGGGTCAAATAGACATAGTCACAACTGAAGTTTGGGAAATTTATTGGGGGATTACACTTTGCCTAAGGAAACACCTAATTATCATGGAAATTGAAATTGATTCACAAATTGCATTTAATTACTATAGAATATTGAAAATGCAAAACTCAAATATGAACAAATCTTGTTGCTGCGTAGTGAAAAGGCTTGTCTTCTGGAGAGTAAGCGGATTAGACAAGTTCCCCATGAAATCTACATGGTTGTGGATTGGATAATTGATGCCATGCTATCCTCTAACCTATAAAAGATATTAGATTAGGATCTAAAGGTTATGGAACAAAGAAAGTGAAGCAAAAGGCAAGCCAGAAACCCTTTTTAATCTAGATTGAAGGGTACGATTGAACTTTCAAGCTCACTGTAATTTTGGTGTTTATAGAACTAGGGTTTTAGGCATGTATGACTTTCTCTATTCTATGTATGTGTGTTTTATTCGGGTAGTTTGGGACTTTTACTATGTATGATTTGTTTGGGCGGACTATATCTCTATTAAAGCTATACATACTTTATTCTAAGTAATATAAGTATCCTTATTTTATCGAAAAAATTATGATAGCAAAATTTTCAACCTATAGTAACTGATCACTTATTGTTCATTGGTTACATAATAAGGACGGTATAGATGGGAGTCAACATGGGCCCAGCTTACCTAAGTTCAGAAAAAAAATAATTACATAGAAAAATGTAAATATTTTATGTAGATTTTATAAAGAAAATCTTCATATAATTTTAAATTTGACCCTCGACTATTGATTCTGTATTTGCCCTATACACAAATTGATATTCAACTATAACTAAGACATAAATAAGATCCTTGTACCTTAATAGCGTAAACACTAATCATCCAAAAGAATAGACCAATAAGGGAGGAAAAAAATAAAAAGACTAAACTAAACTAAACTAATTTACAAATTGAATCAAACCAAGCCAAAAATATTATTGTTTTAATTTTTTTTTCATTTTAATTTAGAAAATTTTCAAAGGTAAACTAAACCATTAATTCATAGTTAGTTTAGAATAATAAACCAAATCAATTCGTAAAATCAAACCAAACCATTTTGTAAAAAATATAATAATATTGTACTTGCAATTAAAAAATATTCTTTATTGTAATATAGCACTTGAAAGAATTTTTAATTTATATTTAATGAAATGTATATGTATTGAACTTCTATTACTATAATTTATAAACTATACATATATATGTTGACTCAAAATTTATATAATATATTATTTTTCTAAATAAAATTAGTTATTATTAGAGATTTGAAATTTCTTAATTGAATAAATATTGACTTTATCAGCAACTAATATATTATCTATAATTATTATTATGAAATAAATTCAGGTACTTTTCATATGAGATTACATATTAGGTAAATACATTTTCTTAGACTATAAAATATAATTTAATCTACAAACCAAATCGAACTAAATTGAAATTTAATGGTTTGAAATTTTTTTTAATTCAAATCGTATGACAAAACTATTAAGAATCAAATTGCACTTTTATGATTTAGATTAATTTGAAGGGAAAGCTAAACCAAATCAAACCATGCCACCCCTAGAGATTGGATCCAATTTCCCCTTCCCATTCTAGTTTTGAAAACAAAAAAAAAAAAAAAAAAAGGAAGAAAAGGAAAACCATAACTAAGAGACAGTCGATGCTTCATGCAGTAACAATAATAGCCCGCCATTTTTTTTTCTATCTCAATATATATATATATATATATGTTAGTGAATGCAAAGGCAAACTTTTCAAAAGGTTGTTGTACTTGCAAGTTGCAACGTTCTATTTCAAATATAATTGATCCGTGCGACGAATTGAAAAAGGTAAGATATTATTATTATAACGAAAAAATATTTGGATTCAAAGCAATATACAAAGAAGATTAAACATTTATGATGAGACCTGGAAAATAAGCCATGTAGATTAATTAAACATGATTAAATACCCCTCCGAGTTTTAGCCATATTTTTTGGATAATAAAAGTTAAATTTCCTCAAGTTCCCCCACCCGTATTGTAATAAAAAAAAAAAAAAAGAACCGAATTCCACCTCATTTTTTATGCACCTCACATGTTTATTATTAGATTTATACAACCCGATATGTGTACATCGTTTTACTTAACTCCGTCAAATAGTTGATTTCCTACATTGAAAATAGTAAACAATAGGTATACATTTGCATCACAAAAATAAAATGTTTTATCAATTTTATATACACATAAATTCGTAGTACTAAGTATCAATTAAGTTCAGGCATATGGTAACGATAATAGATATTTTATAAAAGTTTATTACTTATATTGCCATTTAACGGAATTCGATTAATACTAATTAACTATGTGATTAATAATACCTACTTATTTTTTTTTCGGTAGTTATGGAGGGAATTTAATAGGTAAACGATGTGGGATATGTACCGAAATTTTGCTGGTGGATGAGGATGAGGCATAGTCGCAAGCAAAGAGGATAAGATGTCCTTATCAGCCAGGATAAATGGAGAAATCAGGGTGCGAGAAGTCGACAGTGGACAAGGTTGAAAGAACAAGAAATGCAGGTGGCTCCCTGCCACCAAACCATTTCAGAAATACTGCCAAACCTATTATTAGTCCCGCCTCTGATTTTCAAAGCGACATGCATGCTTAGGATCCATACAGGAGATTCCCTTTGTCTCACTAAATTGGCCAGGCAAATCTCATATCCAATAAAACCTTATTGTATTATTAAAAAAATAAAAAATAGTTATTTTAGTAATTAAGCTTTTAACTCAACTTTATACCATGAATCGATAGTTTGGGACAGCAACAGAGTTTAAAAAATCGATCTGATTAGAGATATTTTAAGAAGATTTAGCTTGATAGAATAAAAAAGGAGATAGTTAGACTAGATTTCTACTCTTAACCTTATCACTCGCAAAAATTAAAGTCAAAAACAGTATTTTTGAGCTCATTTGGGCTTTGTTTGACTTTACTAGATTTTAAAGAGGCTTGAGTGTATTTCAAACTTATGTAAAGAGAAAATGAGTTTTTTTTAGTTATCATAGGCCCTAAACTCATATCCAAGCCCATTATGGCTAAAGTAAAGGGATAAGTCTCAAATGATAAAGCTTAGTCTCAATTGTCTATCTTGAAGCCATCCAATGAATAATATTAACTTCCAAATTCTATAAATAAGAGTCTCTTCTTCTCATTTGATCCTTTTGGTAAGCTTGAGATAAATATTAAAGTTTCGTAGAAATCAATCCTTAGGGATCAAATAGACAATTTATCAAGGGCAATTCAAAAATGATTAAAAACACCTAGTTTGATTTGCCGTCATATGCGTGCACTTGGGAAACTGAGTTTACTCGTTTTTTCTCCTATGTCTCTTCCTAAGCAACATCCCTCTACATGTTATTAGCTTAAGACAACTCTTAGGTCGATTGGCACGTCGGTTGCACGTGATCGGCCAGTTACAGCAACCCTACCACATAAACCTATCTTTAAGGGCATAAGGTTAATTCTTACGTTTCTTTTATTTAATATAAGTGCTTCTTTATTCGAGAGGTTATATTAAGTACCATAGAATTTTGTTATTAATGTTAACAATAGGGCATATTACATTGGTAATTCATGTAAGCTTTTAAAATTACATTGATGACCTTAGTTGTTTTTAATTGTATATTTACACTCCTCTAATACGCTTTAGGCCTACCTTTATAAAATTTTAAGAAGTGTTTATGTAATTATAAAATTTATTTAGGGATGCTATATAAATTTAAAACTTATTAGGAGTGTAGATGAAAGTCCTAGAAAATATCTTTAAACCATGGATGTTACACTTGGATGTGCCAGAAAAAGATGTCAGCTATGCTGGCTTAAAGATTACACTAATTGATGACATCATATTGTAACATAAAATAGATTAGAGGATAGAAACAGAGTTAACTACATATATAGCGAGAAAGTAGTTTGTAACAGATCATGTAACAACTCTTAGAACAGATTCATCATAGAGTATTATAAAAAGAAAAATAAACGAAAGGGAGATCAAATCCCCTTTACCGAATTCGAATGGCTTGTGCATTGGAGCTTAGTTTGGTTCATATAGACTACCTACTTCTCTTCCTTACATAAGGAATTTAGACTTTAGAGAGTTTTGCGTGTTAGTGGGCTTGGGGTTGGGAAGGCCTCCTAACAATGGATGATATAATTATATTCATCCTTGAATTTTCCTATAAGTAAATAAATAGTTAAACATACTTAGTTGAATAACATGATTCCCTTAAAAAATTTATATATTATAATATATTATCAACATATGTGTGAAGTTGAGTTATATCCATTTTATTTATTTAGCACCTATATGGTCAGCTAGTAGTTAGTTAAGCTAGCTTTGAACAGTAGTATAAATAAGACTCTTTATATTCTAATGTAGTGTAGAGGTGTGCAAGTAGATTGTGGCTCATATGATGGATTTTTAAGTGGGGATGCAATTGGGGCGGGTTTGGGATAGGTCATATGTAAAACTTTAAAGCTGCCCCTATAAGGTCTGACATATCTTAAAATCCTATATAGTTTTACCTTCTTATAATTTCTTAAGCTAAAAGTAGTGAGTGACTAAGCTAACTAATAATAATAAGCTCATTTTAACCATTTGACCTTAAAGTTACAACCATATATTGTCAAGGTACTCACTACCATGGTCATATAAATTGGTACCATGACTTCCTATAATTTATGTGGGATACTTAATTATGGGGTATCAAAATTCTCTCTCTAAAACTCCTACCCCCCTTTTTCCAAAACACACAAAGTTGTCATCATGAAACTTTATAATTAGACTAAAATTTTCTACCTTTTTGGGTGTATAATTTAGGCCACTCACTACCATACCACAAGTTACACCATTGTGACATTTCCTACCTTCCTCGGACCTTTCCTCTGAATTAGAGTTAGACCCGAATCGCTCACTTACTTATAGGGGATTCATTTTGATATTACTTGTAATGCTCTAAGCCAAAAGTAGTGAATAATCAAGCTAATAAACACTAATAGGCTTATTTTAATTATTTGACCATAATTTTATGAACTAGTATTATAACCTTTTATAATCTATGTGGAGTATTTAAACATGAGATATCATACTTCTGTTCTCGAAAAGCGCCCTTTGTGGGGGTCAAAAACCCTATAAGGGTAGGTTTTCATAGAGTTTAGGTGATCCTATATGTACATGTTTTTATAGGATTCAAACGAGATGGAAAAGAAAGTAAAGTAAAAAGTGGCTAGGTAAGGTGAGATTTACACTTACTAACATACATATAAATGAAAATTGAGAATTCAATGTGTTGTATGGTATAGAAGTAGTGCAACATCATGGTGCACAAGATACGAGTAAATGTTTTTATTAATATATAATTCTTTTATTGGGTGAGGTTTTATATTGGATTTCTTTATATTTTTAAAACTCAATTCTAAATCCTATAAGGTTTTAAATAGTATCCCAAATCCTATTAAATCAGATTGTTCCAAATCTTATCAAATCATATAGATTAGGTATCTTATAATGATTTCCTTGGTTACCTTCCTATTTCTAGGTAAGAAGTTGTGCTTTCCAATTAAGAGTTGCCAAACTACTTTTCTACTAAGATTATAAACGAGTTTCTAATTAGTTACGGTATTTTGTTCAAGGAGATTGAGGAAAGAAGTTCGGAATAGGAATACGGTGAACAGAAAATTCATTGGTTCATGGAGATTGAGGAGAAGATAAGAAAACCATAACTTCATAATAGAATTAGGTATTGTTGAAGTTTAAACCATTTCTAACATGCATTGAATGATTGTTAAATAGAAAGTCGATAAAAGGATGCGAAATAGGTAAAAGGGTGGATATGCGGTTTAAGCCTTGAGGATTCTAAAGCTTTCATTGTGAGGTAAGTGACTTAAATTCGATTAATTATCTACCCTTAACAAAAATGATGCTTAGGTTTATAGTCATGCAATGCGAGAAATAGGATGATAAAAGATATGAAGCTTAATCATGATTATAATTGGAATTATGATATTGATAATGAGCTCAAATAGATTTAAAAACTTCGACTAGTTAGAGAATTTTGCAAAAATTATGAAAACTATGAACTAAAGATAATTATTTATTGAAGATAGTGAAGAAGGTTGGCGACTTTTGGGTTGATAAAGATTAAGAAAGTATCTTAGGGTTAAGAAAAAAAATGATTTGAGATAGCTTAGAATGAGTTTTTAAGTAAAAAAAAAAAAAAAGTGTAGAAATTAAGTGAAGAGGCGGATTGAATTGAAATACAGACGATCAAATTTGGGATTATGTTGACCGGATTTGGTTAGCAAAGTGACTCGGCCAATAATGTATATATAGAAAAATAGGCTGTAATTGGATATATGAGATATATATAATGTATATATAAATATATATGATATATAATGTATGTATTTATATCACATATATGATATATATATTTAGTTGAATATGATATATATGTGATGTGTATAATGTATATATATAAACATGTATGATATATATAATATGTACACATATATATATATATATATATTGCAAATCGGAAAAAAAAAAAGGATAATTCTATTCATGGATCCAAAAATTAGCCCATGAATTGACAGGCATTTTTAATCGGTCTTATGTGAGCTAGTTATGGTTCAATGAATTATTAAACTACAGCTTATTAATTTTGAGCTGATTTGACTTGGATCTAATGGATACATATAAATATTATCCCAAATACCCAAAATAAGCCTTAGAGCCTACTTTACGTTGGATATTTATTTTCAGTTGGAGACAATTAAGTGCAAGAGTGGATTGGATGACTACTTAGAAGGATAATTTACGTCCTAGGAGTTTGCTTAGTTTGGACTTTCCCTATGTTAAGTAGACTTTGGACAGATATTTGTTCAACCATAGTCAAAGGATTTTTGGACTTTGATTTAGTAAATGAATGCCCTATGAGATATTTCTGGGATACTCCATAAATTTAAAAAGTAAAATTTCAATTGGTTATAATATTGAATAATTTTTAAAGTAAAATTAAGAAATAATATTTAGATTATTCCAATATTTTACGTGAAACATTGTTATTTTATGATGTAAATAACTTTATGTGTTCTTACACATTAGACAAAAATATGTTATTGAGTTGTCACGTAATCTTAATTTTGAAGCTGAGAGACCAATAATTTGTTACTTCTGGCAGCAATAGGCTTGCTGAAATTTAACTTAAGCGGTGGTCTATTTTAGAATCCAAACCTTATTCTTGTATAAATTTTCTTTATGCGAATATTCTTATATGCTCTCCATATGATATTTAACTATAGAAAAAAGTTATAACATAAGAAAAGCTTAAATTTCCATTTCCTCTGAGGAGAAGATTATGTGCCCGTGACACTAAACCACCGACTCATTCTCTTTTAATATATAATTAAAATAACTATATTAATCTTTCAATTAGATTTGAATTTAATTATGATATATTAAAAAAACAAACCAACTCTCAATCTTTATCTCCTTATATGAAATACGGAAATTTTTATTGTTCCGTATTTTATTTTGATTGGATCTATCACGTTTTTTATTACACAACAAATTTAATGTTAATTAAATTTGAAGGATTAAAAATATAATTAATTTAATAATTTATATTTAATAAATATTAAATTAAAAATTTTATGGACGGTGAGATTGGGCGTATAAAAAATTTTTATGGACGGATTCCCGTAAAAATCCACAGAACACTAATCCCTTCTCTTTATATCTCTCTCTCACTCTCTCTTTTATTTTTTCTGGTGAAGCCCATCCTCTCTCTCACTCTCTCTCTTACGGATAAACATGTCGTGCTTCAAGAGCAAATACCAGGGTATAGTCCTTTCCCGTTAAGAACTTATGATTTTTTCTTAATGATCCATTGTTCTTTAAGCGAGCTTAACTTTGGTTTGTATTTATCTATGGTCGGTCTTTTGGTTCGAGCAACAATTACATAGCTAAACGGCCAATCTGTGATTGAATTGATCGTTTCTTTGTTTTAATAAATTAAGCTTGAGTTTCGTTTATGGTTTTATCTTTGTTAAAAGGTTTTAACTTTTTAAATGTATCTATAGCGTCAAACCTCGGTTTAATTTATTTATTTTAATTTTTTTTTTTTTCAAACCATGACCTTGTTTCTCTCAAGATTTGTGCTTTTATATTAGAGTCTTAGGTTCTGCACGAAGGTCTGATTTTTATATTTGGTGATGACGTGTGGTGTGTTTAAATATGTTGTTTAATATTAGTTGGTATAATCTATGTGAGCGACCGCAGGGAATAAATGGACTTGATCTTCTATTTTGGGTATTGATCTGACTTTGACTTTGATAGAATTTAAATAATGCTATTGGTCGATGTTTAGCTATTTGGATAAGTGAGTTTATTGTTTAATGGTTTTATGGTTCCCAGAAACACTGATAAGAAAATTGCCCATCCTTGAAAAGATATGAACAGGGGAAGAGTGATTAACAGAAAGGCGGTGAAGATTTAAACTTGGTTAAACCCCTCAAACAGTTATTGAATCAATTGAAATGATTTTTGGATTATGTTAATCTTACTTGTATTTTATGCTGAGTTGATTTTGGTCCTTTTGTGATATGGTTTTTAGTTGTGTCTTTTATGTATAACGAGTTTGTGATGTGAATCTAAAATTAAGACATTGTCTCAAGAGAAAAATTGGTGAAAACACACGTGCTCTTGAGCAAACTTAATTTTAGTGTGGTGTTTGAATTGCTAGTGAGAAGGTTCTTAGAAGATTTAGTGCTCATTCTTTGCAGTTTTATGGAAAAGATATATTTAGATTAATCTGTAAGTCGATTTGTTAACCTCTCTTTCTCAGAGGTTTATCTTGACTATTTGATCTGAAGCTGATGGTTGTGAACCTTTCTGCTTTCTCATCCTTGTGGGCATCCAAATCATTTTAACTTTTAATTGGATTTTGTACTGGGAGGAAATTATTTTGAAAGCATCTTTTGATATGTTGTGTATGTGTCTGTTAATGCAGATGAACTCATTGCCAATGCTACTTACATCGGTACCCCTGGAAAGGGTATCCTTGCTGCTGATGAATCCACTGGTACTATTGGCAAGCGTTTATCCAGCATCAATGTCGAAAACGTTGAGGCTAACAGGCGTGCTCTGCGTGAGCTTCTTTTCACTACTCCTGGTGCTCTTCAATACCTTAGTGGAGTGATTCTTTTTGAGGAGACCTTGTATCAAAAGACAGCTGATGGTAAGTGTAATTCTGTTTTTCCTGCTGGAGGCTTTAGGTTCTACTTGTACAGTGATTTTCAATTTTCAATGTTCTTTTCTTCCTTTGCCACAAGTTGAGGTATTGAGCTTTTCCCTGTTCTCAAGTTTGCTTTTTGCCGTTGCTTGTGTTGAATAGAGTTACTTGGAAACATTATCAAGACATTTTCACTAATTCAGTATAAAATTCTTCAGGATGCTCATAGTTTGAGATCAAAGAAATTCATTTTTTTTCGCTAGTCATTTCATCCTTCTTGTTCTCGACAAGAATATTGCTCAGATGGGTTTTCTTGCTGACGTTGTGCAGGCAAGCCCTTTGTTGATGTTTTGAAAGAAGGTGGAGTCCTTCCTGGAATCAAGGTTGATAAGGGTACCGTTGTGCTAGCTGGAACTAATGGTGAGACTACCACACAGGGCCTGGATGGCCTTGCTCTACGATGCCAGCAGTACTATGCTGCCGGTGCTAGGTTTGCTAAATGGCGAGCTGTGCTGAAAATTGGACTAACTGAACCGTCACAGTTGGCAATTAATGAAAATGCCAATGGCCTGGCACGATATGCCGCCATCTGCCAGGAGAATGGGCTGGCCCCAATTGTTGAACCTGAAATCCTTGTTGACGGTCCCCATGATATTAATAAATGTGCAGAAGTCACTGAACGTGTTCTTGCAGCATGCTACAAAGCTTTGAATGACCACCACGTCTTGCTTGAGGGTACCCTCTTGAAACCCAACATGGTTACCCCTGGTTCCGATGCTCCTAAGGTTGCGCCAGAGGTTATCGCTGAATACACTGTCCGAGCCCTCCAACGCAGTGTCCCTGCGGCTGTTCCTGCCATCGTATTTTTGTCCGGTGGGCAGAGTGAGGAGGAGGCAACCCTCAATCTCAATGCCATGAACAAGCTCCAGACAAACAAACCATGGTCTCTTTCCTTCTCGTTTGGACGGGCTCTCCAGCAGAGCACATTGAAGGCTTGGGCAGGAAAGGAGGAAAACGTCGCCAAGGCTCAGTCAGCGTTCCTTGCAAGGTGCAAAGCAAACTCGGAGGCAACTCTTGGAGCATACAAGGGTGATGCCAAGCTTGGAGAGGGTGCTTCAGAAAGCCTCCATGTTAAGGACTACAAATACTGATGCAATAATTCTGGGACCCTGCATGTTTTGTAATCAATATATGAGAAGCGTAAACCCAGGAATTCGTCCGTGCCATCCTAATTATTAGGGTCTAGGACCCTTTTTACTTTGTGCTGAGGTCTTGATGGACGATGGTATCTCTAATAAGGTGGAGAACTTTGCGGTGTGAGTTGATGTTTTCAATAGACAAAGTCTTGGTTCCGAGTCAATCTGCCCTTTTTCTTTGCAATCTCCTACTTCCTCTAATTTTTCGCTTGCCACCACCTGTACGTCCTGATGGTATAATCTTTCCTCCTCTTCTCCGCCTCTCTTCCTTCTTCTTTGCTTGCCACCATCCCTATGTCCTGATGGTATAATCTTTCCTCCTCTTTTCCTTCTTTTCTCTCTCACTCTCTCTCTCTGTCTCTCTTTTTCTTTTTTAATTATTATTTTATAATAGGACTTGACAACTCTTGTTAATTCCTTCTGTCTCTTGTCTCGTGTCTCGTGTTCAATTAAGCACATAGGAGTTTCAAACATTCAAAATGCATGCAAATTTAAGATTATTGTAAACTGATGTTTTAAGCAAATTTCAAATGTAAGGTTAAGCATCTTAGAATTAAGTCGCGGTCGTTAAGGATTTACAGAATCACTATCAAGGTTCTTTAAATAATCATAGTTTACGACTTACAAAGGGGGTCTTAAAGATCAATACATGCAAACTAATACCTCAATCAAGTTTCAAAAGCACACTTAAGGTTGGGGGAACATAAATCGCACACAGACAGTATGGATCCTCAAATATGTGCACATAGGAACCATAAATGGCAAAATTCAGCTAAAAAACAAGCATTTGCATACCAAGGCTCCAAATCGAAGCAAGGAAATAATGCAAACAATTTTCTTAGACCATAGATCATGTTGTAAACCGGTTTATTCATTGAGAAATTGATATTTCATAAAAATACTACCTTGGTTCATTGGAACTTAAACATTTATACCACATGATTATTCTCAATTCCTTACGCAATGTGCAAGACCGATCCTAACTCAAGGTTTTGTAAAATATTCGCAATTTGGTTACTTGTATCAATATATATTAATTTTAAACATGATTACTGATAGCGCGTAAAAGTACTCATTATCTCTAACTTAAATACTACACTCGTGCATTATTGATGCAAAGTGCAAACATTCATTACAATAGGCTAAATACGCTGAAGAAGGGAAAGAAATCCTCTTCAGCCAGCCATTCATCTACGTCCCAGGTCAAATGTTCATGTATCGAAATAATTGCTCAAGTCTTAGAAAACAAATTGCAAAGTCCAAAGACCAAGTGCTATACATCGAAATGAAAAATGCTGTACTCCATAAGGATGTCAACTCCACAATGATTTTGGGCCATTGATAAAAGGCCATATCCAGCAAATTAGGAATCTGACGAAGAAAATTACAAAAACCCACGATTCCTTCATTTATGTTAAATTGACATGCAAAAATGAAGCTTATTTTTTCAATTTTGGGCCATTGAGAAATGAGAACAGAGGCCTTCGTTGTCATGGATTTTGATTGGGAATAAGGAGGCTTATTCCAATTTTTGGGGGATAAGTATTCCCTTAAGGGAACGGAGGCATCTTGATCACTTTTACTTCTCAATTTGCTATTCTCCGCAGCTGTAAGAGAGACTTGAGAGGGTATTTTATTTTAGTTTTAGTGGTTTAAGTTTTAAGATTCCATATTTCGATTTTTCTTTTCTTTTATGTAACTAGCTTATAATAAGGGTACTTTAATATAGGAGAAAGTAGGAACACAGTTCGTATTTGGAGTCGGATATGTGTTTTCACTAAGATTATGAATCGAGCATGTGATGTTGAATTATTAGTCGGTAGATTTTGTTATATATCTACTATGTGTTGTTGGTTTGACTTGTTGATTCTTTATCACCAAACATGTGTTTTGATTTATTTAATGCATGTTGGATTTGGGTTGTGCTTGGGAAAAGTATTTCTTGTCCTAACCCATGATTGACTAATTTTGATTATGGATAGACATGCTATAATTTAGTTAGGGTTTAGGAACTTAAAAAGGATTAGTCAATTATCATTTGTCTAGGGATAAAAAGATTAAATTGGATAATTTTAGATACTAGCTCACAAGAAAATGGGAATTCGAGTCATGTAACACTGGCAAATAGCATAAATACAACACTGATTGATTTTCCAAACCTTTCATTCATCATCATATTTTGTGGCTTCGGATATTTGTGTTTGTCAGAGTAGTTTTATTTTTTTCTTTTTCGAGTTGCCTAGCTATAGACGAGACTAATATAGTTGAGGCTAGTATACCATTCCTTATGCAATACGGCTTTGACTCACAAATTATAGTATTTACATGATCTAGTTCACTTGTTTGGTTATTTTCCGCTCTAATATTGATTTTTATAAAATTGTGTAGTTTTAGTAATTTTTCAAGTGATCTAAGAGCGAGTCAATTTCTTAAGAGCTGCATTGTTTATTGAATAACCTTATGGTTGAATACTAATTAATGATAATATCTTGTATGTCATTCTTTGTTATATAAATAAAGATGTGCAATCGGTTGTGATTTGTTATTGTTAGTTCCATGATGAACAAAAATTGCTATATACAATTAGGGTCAAAGGGTCCTAGTCTAGCTTAAATATAAATCCTCTAGTACTCTATCTAAAGTGATGGGTTCGGAGCATAGACTAGAAATCCTAATCCACATAAAGAAAAAAAAAAAAATCTATGCATTCTTAGTAAGCTTTACCGGTAGGAAGGTTTGAATTTATGATTCTAAATGTACTTTACCACCTCATAGCATTAATTTGTGGATGTCCATGGTTATTGCAGTTTTGCCTACTACCATTGTATCTTCTCATACTTTGAGTGTTGTTTGGTGATAATTATCCTATCTAGAAAGTAAAGTCGTTTTTCGAATTGAAGTTGATGGATTTGGATTTGGCAACCTGAGTGAATAAACCACCCATCCTTACGGAGGAAATTACACCAAATCAAAGGTGACTTATGTGAAACGGAAGCAATTTAATCACTTTAAGCCTTATTGCCTCATTAAGTCTCATGTGGGTGTTGGTGTAGAGATTTTATCTTAAATTTTGCCAAGGCTACTAATGGCATTAATATTAATATCTTAACGGGATAAATTAGGTTTGGTTATATTTTTTTTTTCCAAATTTATAATATAATAATTGACCAAAAAAAATTTAAAATTTGTTAAGGCCCTCTCTAGCAACCTATTGAAAAGACTTTCTAACACAACTCATGATAAATTTGGCATAAAGTTAGCACGAGTACTTGAATTTTCATATTTTTTTTTATTTTAATACCTAAACTTTAAATTAATTCATTTTAGTACCCCAATTTTTTTAATGAATGAAATTTATATCTCTATTATAACAGCCGTTATTATTAAATGATAAAATAAAAATATAAGTACATCAACTTTCATTTTATTTTTATTTTAGTGCTCAAACTTTATTTTTTTATTTCATTTTGGTATTTTAATTTTTTAAAGTAAAACAAACAAGTATTTTTTATAATGGTTGTTATGATAACGTTACTAATTTATCTCATTTAAAAAGTTGGAGTATTAAAATAAATAAGTTTAAAGTTCAGTTACTAAAACGAAAAAATATGAAAGTTCATATATTTTTAGTGACTTTATCCAGAATAAATCTAAAAGGAGCATGCGAGAGCACATCATTAAAATGGAAAACATTGCTGCTTAATCAAAGTCCTTAAAGTTAAGATTTCTGAGTCAATCTTGTGTATTTCATTCTCGATTCTATACCTTTTAAATATGGGCTTTTCAAAAATCTCATTTAACACACAAAAAGGAAATTAGTCAATTGTAGATACCCCATTTTTGTGCTATTTAATATGTTTTCCTATTAAAAATCCAAAAAATTTTAATGTCAAAAGGACCTAAAATGGAGAATATTAAAAAAAAATCCCAAAAATAAGAAAGGAGGAAAAAGAATTAAAAATTAAGAAAAAAAAATCAAGAATAGAAGACAAACATCTTTTGGAGGTGAAAAGTAGTTTTTTCACTATGAAAATTAACTTTACACTATTAAAAATGATTTTTAGAAATGAAATATGTATACGTAATATAACAAGTTTTGAGTGGTAAAAATTTCTAATTTTTTAAAAGAACTAATTATCTAAGTTGGGTCTAGTTCATTCATTTAGTGGTATCATTTCAAGCCAAATGTGTTTGTAGGTGGTGTCTCCTTTAGATTAAATCGGTTATTTTATGTAAAAATAAATTTGAGTGAAAAGCGGACCATAAATGAACATAGGTTTAGAATTTTGCTAAATAAATTCAATTTCACACATGTATGTATATTTATGTGTATATATAAACTAGACTCATTTATTGTACACAATGTAAGATTGATTTTTGGAAACAATTAGGTTTATGTTGATTTTCGGCTCAAAATTGGTTTTAAACTTAAAATTGGCCTAGAAATTGAAGCTTAGCCTTAAATTAAGAGTAGGCTATGACTAAGCGGTTAACTCACGTGTCTATGTGGGAGCTAAGAAAGATTCGAATCATAGGATGGAAAAATTTTCAAGTTTGGAGTATGCATGATAGTTGTGCATTACAGGAACTTATTTTTCTTTACCAGCCTTCCCTCCCTTCGAGAACCCTATTTACCTTTATCTAAAACTTATCTTCCCTTTTTTTTTTTCATTGTTTTGCCACTAATTTTGAGCCTAAATGAATCTATTTAATGACTAAAAGTAATCAAAACTCAAGATTTGTATAAAAAACCCTTGGACTAAAAGTACATGGTTCAATAATAAGGGATTAGGGTTTAAAACATTCAAAGCTTATCCATGGCTATTTCGAAACTTATCTT
Source organism: Lumnitzera littorea (assembly GCA_024138015.1). NCBI lineage: Eukaryota > Viridiplantae > Streptophyta > Magnoliopsida > Myrtales > Combretaceae > Lumnitzera > Lumnitzera littorea. Next base: position 30,099,358 of record JAMXBB010000002.1, read on the forward strand.
CTATTTTAAGGGTGTGACTATAAATAGGAGATGCTATAATACTAAAAAACAAGAGGAAATGTAATTGAAATCACTCGAATTTGACTCAGTTAGCATCTTCTCTTTTTAAGGTTTTAGTTGAAGCCTTAAGTCTCTCTCTTTAAGAGTTCTTCCACTTTAGGCAAAATTGAATCATGAATTTGGTGTCAATAAATTCTATGAATCCTAAGTTGCAACAAAATCATAATTTTTTGGTTCAATTCAATAAAGACCTTCCTTAATTAAGAATTGGAATCTAATTAAATAAAAGAGCTGCGTACTATACTAAAGCCATGATGGAGGACTAAACTACCACTATTGGAGTTGTTAGAGGTATTTAGTATTCAAGTTATAATTAGCTGTTAGTTTAGTAATTAGAGGCTGTTAGTTCTATTATAGTTTTGGTAGTTAGTTTACACAATTTTGGTAGATTAATCATGTGCGGCTAGTTTTGTATATAAATGAGGGAGTTGTACAGTTCTTGATTGATTGGTGAATATCAGTTTCATTTCACAAATTCTCTCGACTGATCTTTTGTCTATTTCATCTTTTGCGTTTGTCCTTTTATTCATTTCCTTATCTTATCTTTGTTTATGATGTTTTGCAATAAGTTAGAGCATTGTTTGAGCTGTAATTCACATGATTTAACTCACGCAACATGGTGTCGAAGCTACACTATTGAATCAACATGTTCGCTCCACCATTAGAAGATGTCAATATGCCATATTATATTCATCACTCAGATTAACAGAGTTCAGTAATAATTATGCCTATGCTTACTGGTCTCAACTATAATACATGGAGCCGTTCTTTCTTGTTATCACTCTTAATCCGAAACAAAGTTGGCTTTGTAGATGGATCCATTCCAATACCAGTTAAAATAGATAAGATGTATACAGTTTAGAGTTGATGTAATCACTTGATAGTTGCTTAGTTGCTTTGTTCAGTTTCACAACTAATTGCTTCAACAATATTGTATATGAACATGACCTAGGAAATATAAGATAAACTGAAGGTATGTTTTTTGCAACTTGATGATACAAGAATTTGTTAGCTACATCATTTGCTTAGTAGTGTTGTTTAAGGATCAAGGAGTGTGGATGAATATTTTATTGAGTTGAATATAGTATATGAAGAGTTGCCAAATTTTAGGCTAATGCCACATTGCTCTTGTAGATCATGTGATAAAAAATATTTTGATAAGTTCATGGAAATAACTCAAAAAGATTATGTTTTTATGTTCCTTAATGGCTTAAATGAGAGTTTTTTTGCTCTTAGATCTCAAATCTTGGTCTTAAAGCCCTTTCCTATATTAGATGAGGCTTATAATCTAATAGTAAGAGAAAAATTTCAAAGGGCTAATCGGCTAAAAGATCTTTTTATGTTAGATGCTTTTACTGTGGTGAGTGTAGGTACCAAGCCAAGAGGTAGAAATGAGGTTGTATGTAGTTATTGCCGAAAGAAGGGGCATCTAAAGGAGATATGTTACAAATTTACATTTCAAAAACAATAATGTGGTCAAGCATCAAATGATTGGTTTGGACCATGTAATTGCTGGATAAGGTAGTATTGGAGTATCAAACAGAGTTAATGATGCTTATATGTTTGATAGCAGTCGTAGTGTCTCGATTGGTAATAATGCAAGTATGTCTTATGATTCTTGGGGTGCTAATTTATCCAAGGAGTAATTTCTCAACTTACTAATTTTGTTGAATATAGCAAAAGCTCATAATGTTATTTCTATAGTGACAACATTTTCTTCTACAGCTCTTCTTTTGCAGAGTGGTTTTCAAGAGGCAATGCCTTCTATGAGTCATATGGTAGGTGTGGTTAATCTCTCTTCTTGTTATTCATAACCAGGAATTATTACATGGATCTTAGACTCTAGACTCTAGAGCTACTGATCGCATGGTTAGTACAATTAATTTGTTTTGAACATATACTACAATTGATAAAAGACATGTGTTCTTGCCTAATGAATAGTAAATAGTTGCAACACATATTGGTACTATTGTTTTGAATTCGAATTTAACTTTGTATAATGTCCTATTCCTTCCATCATTCAAGCACATTCTCATTTCTATCAATAAGTTAGTGTAGGACAATAATTGTGGTGTTCTTTTTACAAAACAAATTGCTTTTATTCATGATTATTCCAATTGAAAGGTGATTTGTCAAGCTTAAGCTAAGCATGGTTTTGTGCTTGCTGGAGTAGCAAAGTGGTACTTCTACTACACAACATTAGCATAGATCTTTCTTAGATCATACTTTTCTTTTGAATGTAATAAATCATGTGCCTAAAACATTTGACATTTGGCATTTTCGGTTTGGGCACCCATCTTATAGTTGAATGAAGCTAATTAGTCAAATAAATAAGGATGTTAGTTGTAATCCCTTTAACTGTATGATATGTCCTTTGGCAAAGTAGAGGTGCATTGTTTTTCCTATTCTCACACATAGTACGATCGCTACATTAGGGTCCTTTTGCTACTCCAACATTAGAAGGATATAAATACTTTCTTACCATAGTAGGTGATTTCACTAAAGTTACTTGGGTTTACTTGATGAGGTCTAAACATGAGGTTTCTATGCTTATTCCTACCTTTTATCAAATAATGTTGACACAATTAATTCTCATATCAAAATCATTCGGAGTGATAATGGAAAGGAGTTTGTTATGACACAATTTTATGCTAATTGTGGCATTTTGCATCAAACTTCTTCTATGGAGACTTCATAACAAAATGGCATTATTGAGTGTAAGCATCAATATTTGATTTTAGTTGCTCGAGCACTATTATTATAAACCTCTCTGTGACAGTGTTTTTGTGGACATGTTGTATTGATAGTAACCTACTTGATTAATCGTTTACCCATAGATGTTCTATAAGGAAGGATACCTTTTCTGTTGTTGTTTGGGAAAATGCCATCCTATTCTTATTTTAGAGTATTTGGCTCTTTATGTTTTGTTTCTACTCTTACACAAGGAGAGATCCAAATTTGACTCTTGAGCACGTTCCTATGTATTTGTTGGTCATTCATTAGGAGTGAAAGAGTATAAAGTATATGATTTGATAGACAAGAAGTCTCTTATTTGTCGGGATGTTTGATTTCTTGAACATATATTTCCTTTCCATTTGCTAGCTCAAACAGATACGATCTCTTCTTTATTGCCAATGTCTTTGTGTTCAGTAGAATCCTTGTCATGTGTAGAACATATTTTTTCCTTGTTTCCAAATGATGTAACTACATAGCAGCACGATAATGACTTAGTCCTTGATGTTGATAACTTAAATTCTAATGAAAATGTTAATTCTGGTATTCACCAGTTAGTTGAACTCAAGCGAAGTACAAGATAGTGCAAGTGCCCTTATTATCTTAAGGATTATCACCTTAATATGCTGAATGCTGATTTTACTAGTGTTTCACTTTCTACTTCTCATCCTTTACATCAGGTCTTCGCATGATTCTCTTTCTTTAAGTTATCGAGCTTTTAGCTTTCAACTTTCACAACATTCTGAACCAAATGACTATGAACAAGCCAAAAGGCTTGAGCCTTGGTGTAAGGTAGTGAAGAAGAGTTACATGCATCGATTGCTAATGACACAAGGACTGTCATACCTTTACCACTAGGGAAGAACATAGTTGGATGTAAATGGGTATACAAACTTAAAACCAAGGTAGATGGATCTATTGATAGGTATAAAGCTTGACTTATGGTGAAAAGTTATAGCAAAAAAGAGGGGTTTGACTACATCAAGACTTTTAGTCCATTGATTAAACATGCTACTATTAGGCTATTTTTTCATCTTGCAGCTACTTACAACTGGCATGTGTACTAAATGGATGTGCATAATGCCTTTCAAAATGGGGATTTGCACAAGGAGGTATATATAGAAATTCCTTAAGGACTTGCTGTTCCAATACAGTCTTCTTTATAAGATAAGCTTATTTGCAAGCTTAACAAGTTACTTTATGGATTTTAAGCAGTCTTCTAGATAATGGAATGCTAAGCTTTCACAATCACTTTTGGCTTATGGTTTTAAACAATCTTATTGTGATTACACCGTGTTTGTGAAAGGTTGAGGTGATGACATGATCATAGTATTAATATATGTCAATGATATAGTAGTAGCTAGTAAGCAAGTCTCTCTCATTGAGTAGTTCAAATCTACTTCAATCGTTTAGAGCTTGTATGCTTGTCATACGGACTTGTTTTGTCTTACCGCAAGTTTACTCTAGATTTGTTAGCCAATATAAGTTTTACTGAGCTAAGCCACTATCTACATCGATTGTGGCTAATCAAAAGCTAACTAGGGAAGAGTCTTCTAATTTAGTTTGTGCTTCATGGTATCAAAGGACCATTGGTAAGCTTTTATATTTGCGCATTACTCGCCCTGACATTACCTACTTTGCTCGTGTATTGAGCCAATTCATGGACAAGCCTAAGTGTATTCATTAACTACCACTTGAGTGTGCATTGTGTTACATTGAGGGTATAATTGGGTAAGGCATTTATTTTTCTACCGTTAATGATTTGGTCCTTCAAGCTTATAGTGATAGTAATTGGGGTGGATGGCCAGATTATTGTAGATCTACCATTGGATTATGTGTTTTTCTAGGGAATTTTTTGCTCAATTGGAAGTCAAAGAAGCAGACCATTGTTGCAAGAAGTTCACTCGAGTCAGAATATAGGGCACTTGCTACTATTATGTGTGAGGTTCTATGGTTAATCGCACTGTTGAAGGAGTTTGATATCAGTTACTTATTGCCAGTTCAACTTTTCTATGATAATCAATTGGCATTACACATCACCAAAAATCCTATCTTCCATGAGCGAACAAAGCATCTTGAGATGGATCTACATTTCATACGTGGTAAAGTTTTCGAAGGAACCCATCTTACCAATCTATGTCTCTACCAAATAGCAGTTAGCTGATATCTTTACTAAAGGTTTACTAGTAAAGTATTTTCATTCCCTTTTGTCCAAGATGGGAGTAATTGATATTTACTCTCTATCTTGAGGGAGGGTATTAAAGATATTTATTATTCATGTTATAATTAGTTGTTAGTTTAGTAGTTATAGTTTGTTAGTTTTATTACAATTTTGGTAGTTAGTTTACACAATTTTATTAGATTAATAACATACGGTTAGTTCTATATATAAATGAGGGAGTTGTATAGTTATTGATTGATTGATGAATATCAGTTTCATTTCACAAATTCTCTCAATTGATCTTTAATCGACTCCATCTTTACATATGTCCTTTTATTCATTTCCTTACCTTATCTTTGTTTTTGATGTTCTGCAACTAACTAAAGTATTGTTTGAGCTATAATTCACATGATTTAACTTATACAAGAAGAGTAGTTCCATTGAGCTCCTTCCCATATGTTCAACTTGCTTTGTAACCCATACCTTCCTTGAGTTTGATTTGAATCTATGCCTACATTTGGAGACCTGATCATGCTCCTTCAATTAGGTTGTGGAGATTGTGGAAGTAAGTGGAGATTGTAGAGGAAACAATTGGGAAAGAAAATGTAGAGAACGTAGAGGAAGTGCCACAAATTCAACAACTCTTGATTGGAGTAGAAAATAAAGTTGCAAACGAATCCAGTGCATCAATATGATTGAGTTTTCATTTGTAAAGCCAAAATAACTTCAACTTACATGCCAACAACCTAGTCTACAATATTATGCCATTATAGGAGTTTTGTGTTCAATGGGTTTACATGAGTTTGGTCGATAAGGTTCATGATTAGTGGAAGGAAAATAGATTATGGTTGAAGACCATTGTTCACTTTTTGGTATTTTATATTTGAATTTGAGTTTCATAGTTTTATTTTTTGTACAGGTGGCTACTTTGATCCAAATTTGAGGGCAAGTATTCTTGAGCTTAGGGTAATGATAGGGATCCATTTTGAAAATCCTCTCACTCGACAATTTGATGAAGATTCATGAACGATTGTATGGCTTATTTAGCTAGCTTGCCAACTTTGTATGGAATTGTCGTTAATTTGCATGACTTAGGAAGGAGAATGGCTTAATCTATATTGCTAATGGCATGAAGACTTCTTCATTTTTATTCAGCTTTTCATGGAGAGATTTATTATATTATATTTTATTAGTTATTAGATATATGTGTTGTTCTAGGTTTAAGGTTTACCCTTTTTCCTCACTTTAATTAGTTGTTTTGCATTTATGTCCTAAGGTTTTGAAGGCCTTACATTGGTTTCACAAGAAAAAAAAAAAAAAGGCAGTATTATCAGATTAGCTATTCAGAAACCTTAGAGAATCCTCTCTAAACCTGTTCTTATTGATTTTCTTAGAGAATTGTGGTGAAAAAGCTCTTTTAATTTAATTGATTGTACATCATATTAATTGATTAAATTAAACCCCCTATTTAGTTCTAATGGTACATAATATCAGTTAAAATAAACTTAGTAATGTTGGTGCACCATATCCTTAACTAAATCATTTGCATTCCTTTTATTTGTGTTCACTATGCATAAAAAATCTTATAAATATAAAAACACAAAGCACTAAAATCGTACACAATCCATAAAATTTCGTTATTTGATATCTAATTTCGTTGTGCCTACTATTGTATGAATATATCCATATCATATTTGGTATTAGAGCAATTCGATTTGTATCACTAATTCTATGCATATTATTTTTCAATATCACCCAATAAGTTCATTCTATTTCTATTTGATTTTTTTTTCTTTTTATGTAGCTAGTTGTTGACATGGATTTAAGCTAATCATGGACTATAAGTTGATATTTCTCTTTATTTTTTCTACACTAAAGTCTATGCTACTTTTGGATCAAGTCATTAGGCGATGTGATTGTAGTTTAGATGTTGAAGCTATAAAGTACATAAGCAGGTCATAGATAAACGCAGCTTAGGTGATATTGGGTAGAAAAATTAAGAGAAGCTGTTAACAAATTATAGTTGTCGAGCAGAAGGCAATTATTTAAGATAGAATTGAACTGAACTAATAAGGGTGGAATATGGATGGAGAAGTTTGTGTGAGATTATTTTAACTCCAACTCTTGTTAATGATTCTTAGACTATAGAATAATAGTATTTGGCTTAAGCTAAAGATAAGGGTTGGGATCTTTCTTTTGTATTTTGTGAGAGAGAGAGAGAGAGAGAGAGAGAGAGAGAGAGAGAGCATCTTTTCTTAATTTTATTTAGTTTGAATATTTTGTTCTGCTTAATTTTTCCTTTCTAAAAAATTTAATGTTTTTTCAATTTCAAAATGGGGTCTAGAGCCATTTTTTTTTTAAAAAGAATAATTGGCATAAAATTTCAAATATTAGAGATAAGTGCATATAAAGTAAATAAAAAATATAGGGTAAATAGTGCAGGCCACCTCCAAAATTATTATAATTGCACGTGTACCCTCTTATTTTTGAATTAATGCACTTACACTTGAATGAAAATAAGCCCACTTTTTTTTTTAATTATTTAATAATTAAGTGGCATTTGATTTGTCTATTTGAAAAATATGGAAAATATTGTAGGATAATTAATTTCCATATGATCTAAATTATTTAGATATTTATTAGATAGACTATTTTTTTATAACACGTTAGAAAACATTAACACAAAATGTGCGTCAAAATGGAACTTGTGAATAAGCCATAGAAATATAAAAGCTAATGGAGAAGATAATTCAAGGGGACAATCAAAAGCAAAGTATATAAAAGCTAAAGCTGGAACCAACCAAGCTTCTCAGAAAACACCGTGGACATAGAAGAATAATTCTAACTTAATTTATTATCAGACATAAGGATAAGATTCAAGAGAACAAACCAATTTGGTTCTTTTCTAAGCATAGTTAAGCAACATATGATGCTTCCATATGCCAATCCAAACCTAATGCATTGAAAGCTCACAGCAGAGCTAGCCACCTTCATACATCAGATCAAAAGCCGGGTGAGTAGAGATCTCCTAGCATGATGTTCCTAGCCCCATAATGAACGACGTTTCTCAACCCTTTTGACAGATCTTTAAAGCAGCTCTCCTCAGAAAGACATTACCAATGCATTCGAAACTATAGTCAACACCACCATAAATGAAATGAATAATAACTTACTTGGATAGACCACTGAAATTAAATAATTTGTTTACATGTTACAATTTAGACTATGTAGCAAATTATTTTTTTTTTACAATATTTTCCACATAAGTAGTATCGAGCTTGGTTTTTTACCCTCTTGGTTCTCTTTATAAAATTAGATCTTCTCTAAGCTAACCGGTATTAAACCCTTATCTGTTTAATACTAGTTCTTGATTAGAATTTAAAGAAAACCATTTTTCAACTTGAAAAGATTTGGAATCACTACCCGATCAGGGTTGGGAAAAGAGGTTGGTTATAACTTAGTTACCGGTTTATCGATTTAGAAAAACTAAGTTATAAAACAGATTTTTGAAAACCAGATAATCTGAATCCGGGTGTTAGGACTTTTAAACTTTTACGAGTACTATTGATTTTTTAAAATTAACTTTGATCTTTAAAAAATCACCTTTTTATTTTATAAGATGAAACTCAATTTAACTATTCTAATTGGGCAAATGAAATAATCTAAACTAAAAAGGGAAAATTAGGTTTTCTTCATTTTTATCGTTGCCCCATAAGTGTCTACGTACTTACGTACTCGGGATTAGACATACGTAGTTCTTTTTTTATAAAACTTTAGTGGATTGGTTTTGTTTTAATTTGAAAACAATCGAGTTTACGTTTTATTCGGTTTTGATTTGTTGAGAGAAATTCTTAAAAACACCTTAATCGGTTTTTTAATTTTTAGAAAATCTAAAATGGTCCTAATTTGGAAAGAAGTCTATTTATTTTAAGCGGGTCGGGTCAGATCAGGTCGAGTCGACTCCACTGGATTTGAGTCGGGCTTCCATAGCAGCAGCGTCGATAGAGGTGCTTCCGATCGGTTGGAGCTCCAAATTGACTGGGACATGGGATTTTCGTATTAGGTTTAGGGGGGTAGGTTTGATGCCTTATTGTTTGGGGATGTTTTGGAAGGTGTTTGAGTATGGTGGCCGACGGTGGTATTTTGTCCTTCGGCGTGGTGGTAGCTTGGGGTGAAGGAGAGGTATGGGTAGGAGTTTTGGGTGACGAGGAGCTCGTTTGCGTGGTTAATTTAGGCTATTGGAGCGGCTAGAGTGGTGGTTTGAGGAGAGAGAGAGGCGGCGGTGGCTAGGGTTTAATGGAGGTTGTTGGAAGTCACTGCTAGGGGTTATGGCGGAGGTCGAGAGTAGTTGGGTTGGGGAGCCTAAGTCGCGGGTAGTCTCCTTAAAGTGGTGGTTCAGCTTGGGTTGGAGTGAAGAGAGAGAATTGAAGAGAGAGAGAGAAAGAGAATGGCACGAGAGAGAGAAAGTGTAGGAGTTGAATCCGAACTCGGGAATGGTTGTGTGTTTTTTATGATCAGCCCCGACACCTTTTATATACTCGAGATTAACCCAGAAACATGGAAAGTTCAAATCGGAGTTAAATGAGAAAAATCGAAATTCCGGTTTTTTCCAACTTTTTGGAGCTTTGTTTGACTAAGTTAATGCATGAATCTAGATGTGTTCTTGATTGCTATTAACACTAAGCCATGTCTAGTTTGCAATTTCACCATTGATTTGGTGAAATTGCAATAAGAAAGGGCCCAAAAATCGTGTTGAAGTAGGCGGTCTGAAGAGGAAAGTGTTGGAAATATAGGGAAAATGAAGGAAGGAGAGGGAAAGAGAGGAAAACGAAGGGAAAAGGAAAGAAGGGGAGGGAAAAGTAGGCTGACGTGGTGCCACGTCAGTTGTGCCAGCCAACCCTGGCATGCCACGTGTCATTCGTCACATATGGCAGCTGACGTGGCATGCCATGTGGATCCATGTCAACTGAGCCATCAAATCCGAGGATGCCATGTGTTAGGACACGTAGCGCAATCAGATCCTGACATGTAGTAGTCCCCTGATGTGATTGAAAACCAAAAAACAAGAAAAAGGCCTCCTGGCCTTTGCTAAGTTTCGAACCCAAGACCTTATGCTTAATGCTAGTGCTATGTCCATATATTTTACCGTCAGGCCGTTGGCCTGTGCCTTGTTCATATGTGCAATTGACTCGGTTAGCTTAAGCTAGATTTAAATCTAAGCTCAAGTTCAACGGTTCAACTTTTAAACCTAAATTAAAATTAAAAATCTACTCTAACAAAATATTATTTTTTAAAATCTTTTATTTTTTTCAATTTTGTGACTTTTCAAAATTTTTATGTACTTTTTTGAATTTTTCCATTTTTTGTATTTTTTTTTTCTAAATTGCCTATCTTTTGTGCTTTTTCCTATTTTTTCTAAGTTTTCCTAAAACTCCTATTTTTCTAAATTTCTTCATTTTTTGGGGATTTTTCCATTTTTTGAACTTTTCTAATTTAGGACCTTATAATCTAAACTGAAAAATAAGGGGGTGGCAAAAATTA
>JAMXBB010000002.1:30110154-30202134 GCA_024138015.1 Lumnitzera littorea
GGGGGGGGGGGGGGGTGGTGGCGGGGTGCTGATGGGGTTTTTTTTATCCATTCACATTTTATTGTTTCGTTTTGCTATTTTAAATCCCCTTTGAGTGTAAAGGAACTTTCCTTAGCTGTGTAGAGTATGAGAGATGTTTGAGTTAACAAGGATCAAATTGTGAGGGAGAGTGCATAGACTTGGGCTATGCTTTGATGGCGAGCTCTTCAGTACGAATTAAGGGATGTAATGGGTTGCTTAATGATTGAGGGTAGCCTTTGAGTACTGATTGAGGAGTCTACATGGGCCCCTTGGTCAGATCCTTTAATAGGCCAGGCAAGTTTGTACGGTGAATGGTGCTAAGGGGTACATCCTCTAGTTATTGTGGTGCCAGCACCACGGACACACTTGCATGTGTAGTAGAAGCCCATATGTTGCTTGTTGTTTGTGGTGTTTTTGATGTTGAGAGGGGCTTCTCAGGCTGCTCGGTAGTGCCCAACTTGAAAAGGCTTTGCAATCTCGGGAGTTTTTGCGGTATAGGAGAATGGTAATTGTCAGTGAGGCGAGCAGACTTATGCCCCTCACTTATGTAAGTTAGCGTGCTCTTTAGTATCGGTTTGATGGTACTTGCTATGCATACTCTTCAGTGCTCGGGTAACTTCCATCAAACACGAATCTTCCTTAATGGTTTTGGCTCTATATTCTAAACAATTCGGGCGTCTCCTGGTCATTCTAATAAATGGGGTATTTGTCTAGAGGCTAGTATGGTAGGTTTAGGTACGATGAAGGAAGAGCCTACTACCATGTGTTGTTAGATGGGATTGGGACTGTACTTGGCGGTGATTACGGTAGCAAAGGGACACTCCTTGCGTGTATCCTAAAGACCATGGTTATTAGTCCTTTCGGTGGCATCGGGGACCAATCATGGTTCACCTGGGCAATGTAGCAAGCTGAGTTGAAGTTGTAAGTTGATTGGCCTGAGTAGGAATCCTTTCTAGGTAGTTGAGTTGAGGTTGCGAGCTGACTACAGGCTTTGGCACTGAGTAATAGAATAGGAAGGCCTTACGTCGTTTGTTGTAATTGTTTTTTCTTTTTGCTTGTAGTTGGAGTTGGTTTGCTGATCCCTAAAGCCTTGTAAAGATTTTGAACATGAATGAAATGAGATGAAGTTCCTATACATGCTCATTTATTCTCCTTCTACTTCTTTTTGTTGATCCTTTTATCCCATTACCGTTTGTTGTTGTGTTTATTACTTTGCTCGTTTTTTCTTAGATGCTTATTTGGTGCTCGGAGCTATAGTCGAGCATTTTTATCTCTTTTCTAAGCTCGTGGGTTGCTTTGTCAAGCTCGGGTAAGTTTAAGTTGCCAATCATCGAAAGGTGTGCTTAGCAATTACGATCACTAACCCCCTATTAGAGAGATGTGTGGTTGGTGTGATTAATGTGATCGTTGGGATGCCCGAGGTCCTTGAAGGGTGTAATCCTTTTAATAAGCGCATATAGATGTTGAATTGGTGATCCACTTGAGAAATGGATCTTGGCTATTGACTCTCTGGTCGCGACATGTAGGCGTACATGATGATCACTAATGAGGCGACACTTCACTTGACCATGCCTGCCTAATAAGGGCCTTTAAGGTTAGTTTGCTTCTCACTTGCACTTTCATCTTGTTGAGACTTTGTTGAAATTTATCCAGAGTGTTTCCTTTGTTTTTTCACACTTTCTTTTCCCTTTCTTGAGAAGTTCTAGGAAATGGCTAACCAATAAAAGAACAGATTCATAGGTGAGGTATCCAATGTTGAGGATCGAGGAGAAGGCGTGCATGACCCCACTTCCCTTCCAAAAGATGGTAGCGGTGGCAACTGGTGGCGATAGGGCTTACTTCACATGGGAGACAAGAAGGGTGATTATGAAAGATTGGCTTTAGGGAAAGTATGCACATGAGAAGGCAAAGAAACTGGCAAAGTTGTAGCTAAGTAAAGAGGGAGGTCAAATCATGATCTAGGTAGAGTACGAACATGACAAAAACTGGTGTCGTCGAGTTTGTCGGGAGGTCTCGCAAAATATTGATGTGTGGGAAGTGGAGAAGCTGACAACAAGTGATTGGGCTAGTGATTATGGGGATGATCACTTGTTCTATTTGTATTGGAAGGCAATCAACATGGGCTTGTGCTTGCTGTTCAATAATTTCTAGTAATTAGAAGTGTTCAACTACTTCCAAGTATCACCGGGTTCTTTCCACCCTAATACATGGCAAACATTAATAGCCTTTAAGGTTGTATTTAACTTTTACATGAAGAGGTCGGTAGCTGGAATCTTTTGTCATTTCTTCCATAGCTACAGTCAAAGGTGGAAGATTGGAAGAAACAGTTCTATTGGGTGAAGTTGGTTCATGAGCTCAATTTTTTGACTAAATGGAACAAGCCCATCTGTACATTAAGTGTAAACTACTTCAATGCTGATGACGATGAGACGAAGGAATAGATACTGGATATGGTGCGGTGGAACGATGGTTTCCATATAGAGCATACTGTGAGCTAATAGTTAGGAGTTTGCTACTATTGTTAGTTGTTTGGGAAAGCTCGGAGTTGCTTGTCCTCGGTAAGTATTGTTTTTCACTTTTGTTTGCTTTTCATTGTACTAACTTCCTTGTTGTATTCACAGCATACAACCTGTGCGATAAGTCCTTCAAGGAGAGGATGATGTAGGTAAGGGATCAGAATATGAAGGAGAAAGGGAAGAGGCTTGCTAAGGAGCAGGAAATGTGTTAGGTAGTAAAGAAGAGTAAGAATGATGCTACTAGGGCTATAGAGAGGGGGAAGGGGAAGGTAATTGTGAGTGAGGGTTTGTAAGATGCTTTGACTATAGTGCCCTTAGGGCTTATTGGCCAGTAACAGGTTGCTGCTAGTAGTGTGTTGGTGATGGTGGTGCTTGAACATGAGGTGCCTGTTGAGAAATAGTTGGAGACCTATCTCCAACTAGCTAAACCAAGAAGGGTCTTTAGAGGGGAGGGTTTTGAGGCTATTCTGGTGCCTGGGGGTTAGGAGGTCATAGGTGCCACATGGGTAGAGAAGGCACTAAGGGGCTAGCTGGTACACATGATCAACCTTGAGGTTGATGCGGGTGAGGATGTCGAGGCATCGATAAGTTGACAATCGGGTGTGATTATTCCCTTATAGCCCTTGAAAAAGGAGCATTTTGTGCTCTTTTGCTAGAAGATTATAATGAGAGCATGTTGATCTCTTAGAGGGACTAGGGGATGTCGTGAGCTTGTGCAGGCATGCTTTTTCATATGAATGGACTCTTCTTGACCAGGTATGGTTTCAATCTTCTTCTCTCTCTCTTTTAATTAAGTCTTTATGGGTGGTTTTTTGCATTAACGTTATTCATTGTAGTCTTTTAAATAGTGTTGTTATGAGTTGGGCAAGAGTAGGATAGCATAGCTTGAAAAAGGAACTGGAAGGGTTAAGAGCACGGACCGTGGCTATATAGGAGAATTATAGGCAGTTCGAGGTTAAGAAGTTAAAACCGAAGTAGGAGGTGGCCAAGGCCAAGTTTGAGGTTAGCGAATAGAAGAAGCGGGTTAAGGACTTGGAATCGATGCTTATTACTTGAGCTAAAGAGTTGGAAGTTGCTAGGAAGGAGGTAGAGGGAGCCAAGTAAGCAACTGTTTGTATTCACAGCATATGACTTGTCCGATGGTGGCAAAGGAGGAAGTTGAGTCCATCAGGAAGAGGTGGAGGTAGATAAGGGGGAGGCTATTGCTGCAAAGAAGCTCGAGGAGGCTTAAGTCCAATTTTAGAGTTGGGAGGTTGAACTCAATGATGGGAAGGAGCTGACTGAGGCAGTGATAGAGAAGCCGTTTCGAGAGTTCAAGTCGAGCGATATTTTCAAGGTTGCCATCAATAAGGCTTGATGGGATAGGATGTAGTTCGTAAGGAAGCTAGTTAAGGGGGAATACCTTAACCTTAATCTTGATTTCCTTAATAGGTTAGTTAAGGGGACTTGATAGGAATCAACTCCTCAGACTAATTATGCGCAGCTGAGTGAGAGGACTGTAAGGACTCATACAGAGAATACTAGCTCAAAACCCCATTCAGGATGAGGATTTCTATTTTGATCTCCTTCTTTTACACTATTGCTGACTTGAGTACTGAGCTCTAGTAACTACCAACACAGTTTTCGAGCTTCTAAGTAGTTATGTCGACTTGTTAAGTAGCTATGCCTATTACTAAGCTCTTACTATGGTTTAGATAGCATTCGAGTTGATCAACTTCAAATGTTAGACCGAGCTGAGTTGCCGAGACACTCGACCTAGAAAGGATCAGAACACCCTTCAGTACCTGAGCTTTGACTTGAACCAGACTAGGTCAGCTCTGACTACTAACTCTCTTCTAACCTCGCCCAAGCAAGATCCTACAGCGCCCAAGTAGCCTTAGAATTCGTTATAGCTTAGCCAACTGCACTACAAGTTTCCAGTTGCCTCTTAATATATGTTTTCTAGCACAATATTCGAGAAGGATTCCTTACTTTTTCTGTATAGAATATTCTTTGTCCCTTTAGTACTTTTTAGTATGTTTCATGTATTCCATTTGTAAATTACCCTTTTATCTTTTCCATGTTTACCTTGTAACCTTAGGGGGATTAGTATATGAACCCCATTTACTTGTATGCAGACAACATACTATTGCATTATTGATTATTATAAGTTCTCTTTCCTGAGTAACCTTAGTGTTCTCGTTTATCTCTTAACTGTTATCTATTTCCCTTTAACAAAGAGTAATAGCGAGTGACTTTATAGTTCAAACTGATGAGTCACATTTGGTAAATTTTAGGTTGAGTAAGATCAGCTGGTGTGTCAAATCTGATTGGAAGCTACTTGGATTTGCTAATCCCCCTTTTGTTTTCTTTTGTTCCCTTTCGTTACCTTTCATTATGATGCTTCTCCATGTATACGACCTTGAAGACACATTAGTTTCGCTAGTATCAGAGCACGGTTTCGATAGGGAGTGTGTGAAGTTGTAGTGAAGTTTTGGTTCGTGTTTGCTATTAGTTGCTGATATGTTCCTTCCATAGCTATTGCAGTGTGTTTGAGTGAAGTAAGTTTTGAAGGTGTTAGTTGTGAAGTGGAAGTTTGAAGATTGGAAATTGTCATTCCTATTGTTACTTTGTTATACTCTATTTTTCACTGTAAAAATAGGGTAAGTTCATTTTTATCGTATTTGAGTAAGTGTTAGGTGTTGAAGTTGTTAGAGTGTGTTAGTAAGATTTTGGGTAGTAAGTAGAAGTGTTTATTGTGTATTGTGTTGTTAACTTGTTAGAGAAGTATTATGTTATGTTGGATTCAAGTGTTCAAGATGTTATTAGTGACCTAAGTATCAGTGCTCATGTTAGTCTACATCAAAATGGTAGTAATACCCTTAGGTTAGTTGATGATAAACTTAAATTTCATTGAGAGCCTGGTTATTGCAATGTAAGTCAATGGGCAATAACTACAGGGTGTACCTTATCATAACCCACTTGAGAATGTTCTTAAGAGATGATATGGCTAAGGTGGTCGAGCAAATTGCCTAGTTTAACTCCATCGAGCTGGAGGAGTTGCAGACCAATCTGCTAGATGAAGGTTAGAGTTGGAGGAGATAGAAGAGGATGTTGATGAAGGAGATGTAGGGGTCGATAGAGAGGAAGAAGAAGAGGTTGAGTACTACTGAGCATAAGAGCAAGGACATTAAGCTCCTTGATGACTTGATAATGTCAATGTCTAAATCCCACCCTTTAGTGGAAGTAGAGATATAGATGAATATTTAGAGTGGGAAGAGAAGGTAGAGAAGGTATTTGATTGTTATGGGTATACAGATGCAGTTAAGTTTGACTTGCTGCACTTGAATTTTCTAGATATGTTACCATGTTGTAGAGGAATCTAAACGCGGCTATAGTGAAAGATGGAGGATAAGGTGTAAGGACTTGGGAAGAGATGAAGAGATTGTTGAGGGGAAGATTTGTAGCTGAGACTTATCTGTTAGGATACCTTTGTTAAGTTGCAAGAGCTTTGTCAAGAAAGCTAATCTATTGATGACTATGTGAGAGAATTTCAGACGTTGATGATTTGAGCAACATGGATGAATAGAGGCTCATATAGTATCGAGGATCATTTTTGGACTTAAATATGAGATTCGTAATGTTGTGGAGGTATAGAGGTTCTATATACTGGAATAGGCTATTAAAGTAGTGCAACGGGTCGAAAAGTAGAGGATAAACACTTGAGTAGACCTGGGTTGAGTTTTTCCTTAGCTCTTGCTCTACATTGACCTGCTCAAGCCAAGCTAAGGAGACCTCCTCGAGTGAAGGAAAAACACAACCAACCTGATGATAGCCAAGTAGGCTAGAAGAGCCAGGTTGACGATAGGCTGATTGCGATGACATATGAGAAAGGATAAACCTTTGGATGGAAGACTAGTGAGGTGAAGTATTTCAAATGCTTGGGTTTTAGACACATGGCTACTGAGTGTCCAAACTAATGTACCATAGTGCTCTGAGGAGATGAAGTGGATAGCATTAATGAGAGTGAGCTAGAGGAGGAGAAGAATGCTAGAAGAGTTGAAACTGAGGGGGAAGAGGAGACTTGTGTCTATGTCGACTAGGGAAAAGTGACAACGTTAATACTAAGATTAGTTCTAAGCTCCTTATCGAGCTTTGAGGAGAACCAAAGGGAAAATTTATTTCACACTAAGTACACCTTCATTATGGATGGAGGGAGTTGTACTAACATTGTCACATAGTCTTTTGTGTAGAGGTTAGGACTGTTGACCTCTAAGTACCCCTGACCTTACAAGCTATATTGGCTTCATGATAAGGATGCTCTACATGTCATTGAAAAAAGTCGCTATATCTTTTAGTGTTGGAAATGTGTATAGGGACAAAGTGGTATGTGATGTCGTCCTCATGGGAGCTTCACATCTGTTACTTATAAGACCTTGGTTGTTCGATTGACGTATTAATCGCGACGGGTATAAGAACACTTATGCCTTTGTCAAGGATGGAGAGAATATTGTGTTGCAACCATGACATTAACTCAAGTGAATGAGACCCATAACTAGCTTACTTGAGCTAACAAGAAGGAAGCTTTAGTGATGAGCCGAAGAGAGCTCTAAGTTGTTGAAAAGGCCGATGAGCTTATGTTTTTATTGATAAGAAGATTGTTAGAAATGCAAATATTGGAAGATGTCCTTGATGAGATCCAAGGATTGATTAATGAATTTTTTGACCTGTTCCTTGAAGAATTGCTTAAGGGACTACTTGATGGGTTACCGACTACCGGCCCAATCATTCGTGTATGCCTCAGAGGCCTCTAGTCCTTCACCTGAAGGATTCTTTCTCATCAACCCACCGATGATAAGAAATAGTATGTTGAAGGAGGATGGCTGAGTTCCCTGAGAGCTCCGAGTGGTTATACTATGCTTTGTTCGTTATTGTACGCCAATGTTGACTTTCCTTTAGTCGAGAGCTCTATGTCGAGTGATCGGACTTCCATATGCTGAGTCTCCTACCGAGTAAATGCAGCTAGCTCCTGGCTAGGTACTTCTCTTCCGGCCCCCTTCCAACTCTTATGGCATCCTTTCACGTCTTGGCTTCTTTGTCCCCGCAACACCTTGATTCCTCTCGCCTATTGTGCTTAGAGAACCCTTGTACGGATCTAGAGTTACATCGCCACTTGTCCTCTTCATCTAACATTGTACTATTTTCTCTTTTTGTCTTTTGTCCATCTTACCTCTTTTTGTATGTATTAGGAATCCCCTTTTTGTATATGCCTTCTTATAATTTCTTTATTTATAATGTTACCCTTAGGACTTACTATAAATAGTCTCTTCTCCTCGTAAGCCAGAATCATCCTATCTTACATATATATATTGAATATACTGTTCTTGTGAGACAACCCTCTCTAAGTTCATTTTTCTATACACTTTTATCTAATCTTGCCGAGTAGATCAAGATTAGTGGCGGGTGTTCCTTGACATAAACTTGTACATCATATCAAGTAAAGTATCAAGTAAAGTGTCAAGTCGTGTTGTGTTCGTTGGTGTGTTATATTCTTCGAGTAGCTTTACATCAGCTACTCTAGTTAATCTTAGACTGTTCACCCTATCTTTCTTTGATATCTTAAAGAACTCATTGGTTTGACTTTGCTATAGTATGCTTTCGTGATAATTGAGCTTCTAGGCACATCATATAATCTTGGTATTAGAGCTTGAGGTTGTGACCGAGGACTATGTGGTCATAGTCACTACTAGTTACTGTTTGTGATACTTTGTTTTCATTTGGGAGAATAGAGCAAGTTTATGGGTTACCATTCGTTAGATATTAGTGTGTGTAAGGATTTCTTGTATGAAGCGTATTTTCTGATGCTTCTTTTTTAGAATGTCAAATCCTAGTATTCCAGGAGAAATTAATGATGCCAAAAGTGATGCTCTTGGTTGTAGTTGAGTGACTTAACAAACACTACATACTATTGATGAACAAATATAAGACCATGCTACTATTGTGGCTAACTTGGCTACTTGAGTACAAAGAGTTCTAGAGACTAGGTTGCGTGAGAGAGTCGTTGAATAGGGTTGAGAGATGAGAGATAGGTTGAGAAGGCAAATGAATGAATTGTGTACGCTAGAACCCATTCCTGTGAACTAAGCACCACCTCGACGTGCCGATAGAATGGCGATGAGAAGATTGGAGTTAGATGAAGTGGAAGAGTACGGGGGAGAAGATGAATAGTATGTTAGGATTGATGAGTGTGAGCTTAGAGCTCTTAGGGGAGCCGAACACCTCAAAGTATAGATTTTGAGCTTTAACGGGTTTGGTAGTGCTAACGACTATTTAGATTGAGAGGAGAAAATCGAAAAGATATTTGATTTTTATGATTATGAAGACGCTGTTCATATTTAAGTGGCTACGTTGGAATTTTCTGGATATGCAGTAATGTGATGAAAGAAGCTATAGAATGTCCACTTGAGAGCTTGGCAAGAAATTCGAACGTAGAATGAAATGAAGAGGGTCCTTGGAGGTAAGTTCGTTCTCGAACACAACGAACAAGACACATTCTAACGTCTCCAAGACTTGAGACAAGGTAGCCAATCATTGGACAACTATATTTGAGAATTTCAATTGCTTATGATTTGGTGTAATGTCGATGAGCTTGCGATGCGAACTATTGTAAGGTTCATTTCTAGATTAAGGATTGAGATTGTTAACATAGTGGAGCTACAGAGTCTGGCAACTTTGGACGAAACCATTAGGATAGCATAGAGAGTCGAAAGACAGAGGTGGAACTAAGTTAGTTGGACGCCGAGTAGTCAACCAATTATGCTGAATAGAAGTGGCACACTAAGTCGACTAGTGAATGACTGAACATTGAATAGTTTCGAGGTAGAACGTTGAGGACAAATGTCGAGCTGATCCAAAGAAGGCCGAAGTAAGGGCAAGGTTGAGGAACCTGAGGCCCGAAAAGACTAAGGTCAGAGCTCAGGAAGAAAGACCCAAGAAATCAAATGCTTTAAATGTCTCGGTTATGAACATATGGCTAGTCAATGTTTGAATCGCTGAGTCATGACTATAAAGCGAGGCAAGCCCCAGCTTGAATTAGAGAGCGTGAGCGAAGGAGATGAAGAAATGGGAGTTGATCAAATGCTGGAAGAGTTTTAGGAAGATCCAGATGACGAGACATTACTTGAGGGTGGCACCGAGTATTGTTTTGTTGTTCGTCGATCTCTCAGTACTTTTGTGGCTAATGAGAATGAGTAAAGGGAGAACCTCTTCCATACAAATTGCCTAGTGAATGGCAGGCTATGCGCCTTGATTATTGACGGAGGGAGTTATACCAATGTCATAGCACAAGGGGTAGTTAAGGCAATGAAATTACCAACCCTTCCATACCCTAAGCCGTATAAGATTCATTGGTTAAATGAGAAAGCAGGACTACATGTTGCCGAGTAAGTTAGAGTGTCGATTACCATTGGTGATAGGTATAGGGATGAGGTGTTGTGTGATGTCCTTCCCACGTATGCTTCTCACATGTTACTCGGCTAACTGTAGCTATTTGATTTGAGAGTTTTACACGATGGGTATAGGAACAACTATACGTTGCAGTAGGATAGGAAGAAAATTATATTAAAACCCATGAGTCCTAAGGGAGTGCAAGAAGCCCAAGAGAAGGTTACTAAATCACTACAGTAAAAGTCCTTGGTGATTTCCTGAGCTCAATTTGCCCGAGAAGTCAGGGCTGATGACATTGTGCTCCTTTTAGCCAGGAGGCTCTTGGAGGTGAGAGAAGTCGAGAACTTACTTGCCGAGGTGCAATAGTTACTTCAAGACTTTGCTGACCTATTTCCTGCTAAGATATCGAAAGGTTTACCTCCCTTGAGAGGTATTGAGCATTGCATCGACCTCTAACCAGGAGCTACCTTACCAAGCCAACCCACTTATAGGCTCAATCTTAAGCAGGTAGCTAAATTGAAGAAACAAGTGGATGAATTGGTAGACCGCATATATGTCTGTGAAAGCATGAGCTTCTATGCTGTACCAGTTGTAATCATTCCAAAAAAGGATGGAACGTGTAGAATGTGCATAGACAGCTAAGCTATTAATAAGATCACTATTAAATATTGACAACTGATCTCACGACTTGATGAAATGCTTGACGAGTTATATGGTACCTGCATCTTTTCTAAGATTGACCTAACGAGTGGCTACTACTAGATACGAATGAGACTTAGAGATAAATGGAAGACTGCCTTCAAGACAAGAGATGGTCTGTTCGAATCGTTGGTGATGCCGTTTGGGTTAACTAAAGCGCTAAGTACGTTTATGCAACTGATGAATCATGTGCTCAGAACGTTGATTAGCAAATGTGTTGTGGTTTATTTTGATGATATTTTGGTCTATAGTACCAACCTCATCACCCATGTTGAGCACTTAAGATTGGTTTTCAACATCCTCTATGTTGAGATATTATTCGGTAACCTGAAGAAATGTGTGTTATGTCAAAGTGAGGTTGTATTCCTCGGATATGTTGTTTTAAGGAAGGGAGTTCAAGTTGATGATGAGCAAGTTAGAGCTATTCTTTAGTGGCCTACGCTGATTAGTGCTGTTCAAGTTAAGAGCTTTCATGGTCTAGCTTTGTTTTATCGGAGATTCATTCGGAACTTCAGTTCTATAACTGCACTGTTAATTGAATTGACTAGGAAGAACGTTGCATTGGTGCTGTCCTTACGCAAGAATGTCACCCAATTACCTACTTTAGTAAAAAATTCCGAGGTACTGCCCTGAATTACTCAACCTATGACAAGGAGTTCTACGCCCTTGTCCGAATACTCTAGAATTGGTAGCATTATCTAGGGTAGATTCTGTTTTCCCACAATTCTCAACTGATTGCTTAGTTTTAGATTTTTCATAGTTATTTTCTTTTCAATAGTTTTAGAGTAATTATTCAATTAATTAATTTAATTTGGATTGCTTGAATATTGATAAGAACTAGTATAGGATTAGTAATTTCTTAGTCCTTGAGGGATTGGCAACCTTACTTTCTCTATATTACTTGATTCTGACCCAGTATACTTGCTGGAGTATTCGCGATTTATATATATATATAGTTTAAGTGAATCAAGTTTTTGGCGGTGTTGCTGGGGATTGGAAATATTGAACTTTTTAGTTCTATTGGTAATTTGGGCACAGTTGACGATGTGTGTTATTTTTGCTCTTCTTACAAGTATTTTATGCGAAGGAGTAGAAATGTTGAAATTCTACCACTAGATTCAGAAATAGAGTGCACTTTACATTAGTTGAGGCCAGAGAGCAGAAGAAGGATAGAAGAGATAGTAGGTAACGAGGGTAATAATTAGATACAAGGAGTTCTATGAGCACTACGAGATTATACAGTAACTATGGTGATGGGTTTGGCTATAAGGAGACCTACTATTCAAGCTAATAACTTTAAGTTGAAGCTGTCCCTTATTCAAATGGTTCAGACAAATCAGTTTAGAGGATATCCCAATGAAAGTCCTGATGAGCATATTATAGGATTCCTTCAATACTATAATATAGTGAAGATGAACAATGTGACAGACGAGGCTATCAAATTACGGCTCTTTCCCTTTTCATTAAAGGATAAAGCTAGAGCTTGATTTCATTCACTATCATAAGAATCTATCACCACCTGGGCTAATCTTTCATCGAAGTTTGTAAGGATATTGTTCTCACCAGCTAGGACCGCAAAATTAAGGAACGATATCACCAACTTTACTAGGTTTAGTGGTGAGTCACTTTATAAAGCGTGGGAGAGATTTAAGGAGGTGATAAAAAAATGCCTACATCATGGCTTGCTAGACAATCTCCTGATTGAGATCTTCTATCTCAGTTTGGATAAGACATTGAGGTCCCTAGTTGATGCTGTGGTTGGAGGTGCTTTGATGGGTAAGACATATAATGAAGCAAGTGCACTGATAAAAGAGGTGGCCTCCAATGTACATAACTGGCAAAATGAGAGAAGTAAGCTAGGAGTGGTAGTAGCGAGTAACAATAGCATTGTATCTTAATTAACAGCTTAGATTGTAGCTCTTACTACTTAGGTAAGTAAACTCACCTCAACACAGTCTTTTAATGCTAACCTTATTGTTTTTGTGAGTTATGTTTAAGACCACTTTTGACTCTTGAGTGCTTAATTGGGAATCACTTACCTCCAATTAGTGGAGAACAGCTGAATTTTGTCAACAATTTTCAACATGGCAATCAAGGACCATATTTGAATACATATAATCTTAGGTGGCGTAATCATCCAAAATTTTCATTGAGAAATGAGAACAATGCATTCCAACCACCACCTAGATTCCAAAAGCAAGGGCTTGCTCAAAACGCTCCACCTTAGCAAAATCAGTTTAGAATGGAAGAGCTCATGTTGAGCTATGTGCAAAAGACTAACACCTTGCTACAGAATCAATTGGCGACTATTCGAAACCTAGAGAATCAGATTAGTTAGATTTCTCAACAGTTGAGTAATAGACCATTAGGGTCTTTACCCAGCAATACTGAAGAGAATCCTAAAGATGTTAATGCTATTATGTTGAGGAGTGGAAAAGCACTAGAAACAGTTGACAGACGAGTTGAAGAAAAGGTAGAGATTTTAAAGGCAGAAAAAGGGAAGGAGGTGGAAGAGGAACTAACGTAGAAGTCATCAGAAGTGAAACCGTATGTTCCTCCAGTCCCCTTTCTGGGAAGATTAAAGCAACATCAACTAGACACTCAATTTGCCAAATTCCTAGATGTCTTCAAGAAGCTGCAAATCAACATTCCTTTTGCAGAAGCACTTCAGCAGATGCCTTCGTATGCCAAATTCATGAAGGAGTTACTCACTAAGAAGAGAAAGATCGATGGGAACGAGGCAGTAATAGGGGAGTGCTCCATGATCCTGCAGAAAAATGTATCCACCTTGCCTAGAAAACAAAGAGATTGGGGGAGTTTTACTATTCCTTACACTATAGGAAATTTTCACTTTGATAAGGTTCTTATTGATTCAGGTGCAAGTATAAATTTAATGCTCTTATCTATTTTCAGGAAACTGGGACTTGGAGATTGCAAGGAGACTCATGTCACCTTGCAACTTGCTGATAGGAGTATCAAATACCCAAGGGGTATTGTCGAGAATGTCTTGGTAAGGGTTGACCAATTTATCTTCCCAGTGACTTTATAGTCTTGGAGATGGAAGAAGATAGAGAGGTACCCATGATCTTGGGCAGACTGTTTCTTGCAACAGGTAAGGCATTGATAGATGTGGAACAGGGTAAGCTGACTTTAAGAGTTATGGATGATCAGGTAACGTTTAATGTTTATGAAACCATAAAGCATTTTGATGATTGTAAATCCTATTACACTATTGATATTTTTGATGAGATTACTTGTGAGTCTATAGAAGAGAAAGTGGGATTGGATACCATGAATCGGTTCTTAGGGATTTGGATGATTGGAGCGATGACGACGAGCCTAAAGAAGAAGGTAGGGAACGGGTGTTAGAAATTAAAGCTCGATACTATGAAGAACTAGGCACCAGTGAGTAGAAGGCAGTCCCATCATTGACATAATCCCCGGTGCTTGAACTTAAACCTTTACCTAGTCATTTAAAATATACTTATCTTGGAACAGATGATACTTTGCCAATAATTATCTCCTCCTCTTTGACAGGTGACTAGGAGAAACAACTTCTAAGAGTTTTGAGAGAGCATCAAGAAGCCATTGGCTGGACCATTGTAAATATAAAGGGGATTAGTCCCTTAATTTGCACTCATAAGATATTGTTTGAGGCCGAGTGCAAACCCACAGTATAACCATAGAGATGACTTAACCCAACTCTTAAGGGGGTAGTGAAGAAAGAGGTACTCACATTACTGGATGCAGATATTATTTACCCTATCTCAGATAGTAAGTGGGTTAGTCCAGTTTAGGTAGTGCCAAAAAAAGGTGGTATGATTGTGGTGAAAAATGAGGAAAATGAGCTAATCTCTACTAGTACTGTGAGCGGGTGGAGAGTTTGCATAGATTATAGAAAATTGAATGATGCCACTCATAAAGACCACTTCCTACTCCCTTTCATAAATCAGATGTTAGCAAAAAATTTCAAGGCATGATTATTAGTGTTTTTTAGATGGATATTTCGGTTACAATCAAATTCATATTGCACCTGAGGACTACGAGAAAACTACCTTTACATGTCCTTATGGCACTTTTGCTTTTAGGAGAATGCCTTTTGGTCTCTGTAATGCACCTATTACTTTTCAAAGATACATGATGTCTATATTCTTTGACATGTTAGAAGATTTTATTGAAATATTTATGGATGACTTCTCTGTCTTTAGGAAGTCATTTGATTCATGTCTAACTAATTTAGGTTATGTGCTCAAAAGGTGCAAAGAGACTAATTTACTTTTGAATTGGTAAAAATGCCATTTCATGGTAAGAGAGGGAATAGTCTTAGGTCATAAGGTGTCAAAAAAGAGGATTGAAGTTGACAAAGTCAAAGTGGAGATAATAGAGAAGCTACCACCACCCACTTTAGTTAAAGGAGTTAGGAGCTATCTAGGGCATGCTGGCTTTTACAGGAGATTTATCAAGGACTTCTCTAAAATCTCTAGACCTCTTTGTAGTTTACTTGAAAAAGATGTTACTTTTGTTTTTTATGACAGTTGTTTGCAGGCATTCAATCTATTAAAGGAGAAGCTTACTTCGACACCAGTAATCGTTGCACCAAATTGGGAGTTTCCTTTCAAGATGACGTGTGATGCTACTGACTATGTTGTAGGAGCAGTACTTAGGTAGAGGAGAGGTAAGCTATTTCATGTTATATACTATGCGAGTAGAACTTTGAATGAGGCACAGAGAAATTATGCCACAATAGAGAAAGAACTTTTTGTGGTTATATTCACTTGTGACAAGTTAGGCTTTATCTCATAGGTTCTAGGATCATAGTATACACAGACCATGCTGCTTTGGAATATTTGTTTCCTAAAGCTGATGCTAAACCTAAGTTAATTCGATGGATCTTATTATTGCAAGAATTTCACCTTGAAATTAAAGATAAAAAGGGAACTGAAAATGTAATTGCCGATCATTTATCTCGATTACAATTGAAGTGTTTAGAGCCACCCATTAATGAAAAGTTCCTTGATGAACAATTGTATGCAGTAGAGATTCGAGGATTATCTTGGTATGCTGATATAATCAATTACCTGGTTAGTAAAATCATATCATACTGTTTCTCATTTCAAAAGAAAAAGAAGTTTTGCATGATGTGAAATTTTATTTCTTGGATGAACCGTATCTTTTTTAAAAGTTGTGCTAACTAAATAATTAGACGTTGTGTTCTTGAAATATAACAGCTTAGCATAATTTAGCACTATCATTTTAAAGAAGCAGGGGGCTACTTTGGTGTGGAAAGAACTGTAGCTAAAATTTTATCTTATGGATTTTATTAGCTTAGTTTGTTTAGTGATTGCATGAATTATGTTATGTTTTGTGCTTAATGTCAAAGGACTGGGAATATTTTTAGGAGTCATGAATTACCACAAAAGAGTATTCTGATAATTAAGCTTTTTGATGTATGGGGAATAAACTTCATGGGCCCTTTCCCTTTATCTTTTTCAAACAAATATATACTTCTGGCAATAGATTATGTGTCAAAATGGGTAGAAGCAGTAGCTTTACAAACTAACGATGCTAGAGTGGTAATTAAATTTTTAAAAAAGAACATTTTTTCCAAGTTTGGGGTACCTTGGGCTATTATAAGTGATGGGGGGTCGCATTTTTCCAATTGGAAATTTTAAATATTGTTAACAAAATATGGAGTCACTCATAAACTTTCTACCTCGTATCATCCACAAACTTGTGGATAAGTTGAGGTGTCCAACAGGGAAATAAAACATATCTTAAAAAAGATTGTTAATGCATCTAGGAAAGACTGGTCTCTAAAACTCAATGATGCATTGTGGGCTTATAGGACAGCTTTTAAAACCCCTATAGGAATGTCCCCATACAAAATCATTTGTAGTAAATCATGTTACCTATCTATAGAGCTCGAGCACAAGGCTTATTGGGCCATAAAATCCCTTAATTTTGATTTACAAGCTGCAAGTGAAAAGCGATTACTCTAATTGAACCAGCTAGACGAGATTGGAGAAGAGGCTTATGAAAATGCTAAGATCTACAAGGAGAGAGCCAAGCAATGGCATGACAAGAGCATTTAACAGCAAGAGTTTGTGCCTAGTTAGAAAGTGTTATTATACAACTCTCAATTGAAATTGTTCCTGGGTAAGTTAAAATCTCGATGGTCTAGACCATTTGAAATAGCTAATGTTTTCCCTTATGGTACAGTTGAGTTAAAGGTAGGAGACTATCGCACTTTCAAGATAAATGGTCATCTCCTTAAACACTATTTTGAAGGAGAAAATATGGACAATGACACCACTATGGTGGTGAGCGAGAACCTACAGTAAGATTGGAAAATAGCTAATGTTTTCCCTTATGGTACAGTTAAGTTAAAGGCAGGAAACAATCGTACTTTCAAGGTAAATGGTCATCTCCTTAAACACTATTTTGAAGGAGAAAACATAGACAATGACACCATTATGGTGGTGAGCGAGAATACACAGTAAGATTGGAAAAGTTAGGTTAGCGACTATAAACTAAGCGTTTTATGGGAGGTAACCCATGTCTAACCAAGCTAATTTTTTATTTATTCATTATTATTTAATTATATATATATATATATATATATATAACATTTTAAGGCCGGCCTTTGACATCCAGGCTACCGACCTAAGGAAAAAAAAGAAGAAGAGAAAAGCGCGAAATTTGAATTCAAGGCCGGCACTCAAGGTTATCAGCCTATTAACTGGCTTAGGCATATATGTTGGCAATGTATGCCCTTGGTGTACAGAGGCAAGTACTGGTGTACAGTGCTTTTAAAAGCACATCCGTCGGTTTTCTCTTTATCCTCACTCATTTTTTTCTCTTGAATTCTCTTTCTAGTTTCTCTCTCTCTTTAGATTTCTCTCAAACTCTCCCTCTCCTGCACACCCACAACCACATTCACTTACTCTCTTCACTTTTTCTATACACATTTTTATTCTTCTTTACAGATTTGTGCTTTCCACATTCACCATGCAATTGAGAAAGAAACAGAAGATGGCAACCACTTTGTCTTCCAGAAGTTCGGATAGCGATCTCTCACATCAGGAGTATGCTAGGGATGACATTCATGAATTGGTAATATCTGGATTAGATTATGTTGCAAGAGTATGGAATAGATGATAGAATCTAGCAGATGGTTTCTGATAAAACATAGTTTCGGTTATTTGAGGTAAAAGAACCCACTTATAGAAATATCACCAATGATTTTTTGTCCACTTTGTAGCTGGAGAGAAGTAGGCATGTCTACTTTCACATTTCGGGTTTATGAAGAAATTCATGTGATTGAATTAAGTCAAATTGGTTATTTTTTGGGTTTATATGAGGAGGAGGAAGTTAATTTACCTAACTCTTAGCCTAGTAATATGTTTGTTGAAAGATTTTGGTTTCAGTTGATTCATCCCAAGCGGGATGATTTTATACCTTCAAAGTCGCTTACCACGACTTTCTTAGCAGTGGAGTACAGGCTACTCTACAATATCCTTGCTCATACTCTCAGCTATAAGAAGACTAACCATAGTAAGGTAACCGATTTTGACATGTTTTATTTATATTGTATGATTTCTGGATATCAGATAGATCTGGAAATAGAGATAGCATATTTTTTCTATAGACAAATAGATTATATTAGGACATAGGTTATCTTTTGTGGTGGGTATATTATAGCATTATCGAAAGGTATAGGGCTTTTTTAAGAGCCGGAGGGGGATGATGGTATCCTATGTAAACTTATTTCTGTTGTACCATTCAAGGGTTAGGGATTGGTCGAGATAAATAATAGGCCTCATCCTATTGATGAGGAGGATATTCTTAAAAATTCTCCTCTTATTGCTAGAGCGTCTACTTCATCTCATCCTCTAGATAGCAGTTATGAACAATCAAGTGCTGAAATTAGAGAAGTCTAAAAAGAAATTAGGAAAGAAAGGAAGAAGAATAAGAAGTTCCAGACTATTATGTTCAATATGTTTAAGTTTGCTATCTCATGTTTTCAACTAGCAGCTATAGAGCAGTTCCATTATGAGACTTTCAGTACAGAGAGTAGCAGCACAGATAGAGATAGTTAGATATTTGCGTGCTTTTCTGATGTTTTTATTTTCATTTTCATTTTTCTTTCTTTTCTTTTTCTTTTATTTTGTTGTTTGGTTATTTTTGCTTAGTACCCATCTGTTTGGGTAACTCGGGATCATTAGCTTTGCTATGTACTCTTCAGTGTACTTTTATATTATCTTTGCTATTTCATGTTTCTTTGTGTTTGATGGGATAGGTCAGATCTGAATTCTATGATAGCAATGATCTTATGCTTGGAATTTTCATTGTTGCTGAAAATTTGAATCTAGGGGAGTATTAGTTTTTCATTTTTTATTTTTGCAAATTTTTATTTCCTCTTGAATATTGAATAGAAGATAGTGTAGACACTGTTTATCCTATAGTGGAGGGAAGGAATTATAGGAAATGAAAACATCAATTTTGATGCCAGTTTTTGTTTACAAATAGTTATACTTTTGTATCAGCTTAAACTTTATTTGTTCTTAAGTAACTGGCAATGTTTAGACTAAAATTTTTTTGACTTGTTTGGAATCTAGAGATTATACAAAATTTTTTTTTTTGTTGATAGCATCTAATTTTGATTTGAATAATCGACTCACTAAGATATCTTACTCACTAATGTTAAGATTTTTGTACTCAGTTAAAATTAATTAGTCTATTCTTTAGGAACCTAATTTACCTAGTTTTTAGCCTTACAATTTGAAGTTTAAAAGTTAGTCGAGTCCTTAAGTGAAAAGTAAACAGGTTTACTTCTATGCAAAGTTAATTAGTATATGGTCTTTTTAGTTATTCTAATGGCACTTGAACACTTAGTAAAAGAGATAAGTGAAGCTTTGAACTTAGTGATTCCTATAAAAGAGGAGGCTTGAAAAATTTTAGTGAGCATTCAAAAAGGGTTGAAATGAGAGCCTTTACCCCAATAACTCAAGAAATTGAGTTAAAAGTATCCTAACTTGAATATTAGAGTGAGGAAGAGTTCGTAGGAGTCCTTTTAAAACCTAGTCACTTGGGTGATGAGCTCGAGATGAGCCGACTCAATGCACTCACTATCACGAGAAGGGCGAAAAGGTAAAAGTTTAGTATCTGAACTAGAAAAAAAAAAAGAGAAATGGAAAATGGAAATTTAAATGCAATTCAAGAAATGAATTAAGGCTTGTAATAAAAAGGAAGAAAATCTAGGGATAGAGCATATACCGTATGCTTTCACTACTTTGTTAATTTGTTTGTCGGAATAATTAGAGGGATAATATGCTTGCTAACAATTGTGAAGTTTAAATGGATGTTTTTTCTTCTAGGACTGAGTATCTACTTTTGAAATAGAAATTTGAGATTAAATGCTTGGATTAAAATTTGTTTTCTTTAGAATAACTGATTAATTTCAATTGTAGTACTCTAATCACATATTTCGGTTTGGTTAGAGTAGTGGACATTATAAATTAGTAAGTCTAAAAATGTGAAATATCAAGTGTCTTGGATTAGCAATTGGAAACTTTGTATTTTTAATGATAGATTTCTTCAGTTTTATTTATTTTGCTTGAGAACAAGCAAAAGTTCAAGTGTAGGGGAGTTGATAAAGGCATATTTTTTATGTTTTAAAGTGCAAATTAAGATAGAATTATTATTGATTTTAAAGAAATCATTAAGAAATGGTACTTAATTATTTTCATTTGGGCATTTTAGGAATTAGAGGATTCAAGAGTGGAATTATGGACGATTTAGAAGAATTTCAAGCAAAGAAACGAAGTTCGAATCAATATGTGCGGGTTGGAAATGAAGGTAGTTGGCCCATAACTTACACTGGCAGCCTTTGATGTCTACACCACCGGCCCTTGATGTTTACGCCACCAGTCTATAAGTCAGCCTTGCACTTACACTATCAGCCTTTATGAAAAAAGAGAGTCACACGAGTGAACCCTAATTTTTCTTATAAATAGCTTATGTTTCACCGTTTAGAGGACTTTTTGGTTTTTTTTTTTTAGAGACTTTTTGAACACACTTTCCTTAGACTTAGAGAGTCGTAGAATAATCTTTAGTTAGTTCTTGAAGAATTCTTCGGGAGAATTGCTTGGATCATTGAGAAGAATTTGCTTTTATTGTGGAGACCAAGTTGAAGTTACAATTGAAGGTTATTTTTTTTCAATACAAAATTAGTGACATCTATTTCAATTATTCTCATGCAATTATGTGAATTACTTATGCTTTCAATTATGAATTTCTTTGCAATTTCATTAGTATTTGTGTTTTTGTTTCCAAATCCATGGCTGGTTAAATTTATTTGTGGGAATTGATGAAATCCTAGATAGCTAAGATAATGATTGTGTTCATGTTATAGGATTAAGAGATATATGGATGATTCATGCTTGCAATTTCTATGATTTTGATTATAGTTGTTCAATTGATTATAATTGTGACAAACCTTAATGATACGAGAGTTGATATAAGGTTTGTTAGAAATTCTTAGTTGATTTGATTAATCAATGTGGAAGCAGAGTTAATTGAATTAATTAGAAATTATCTAGAAATTAATGCGATATTTGGTGATTAATTATTTACTAAGACATTAAGGATAATTAATTTAGGATATTAGACAATCATAGTATCGGGAGATATATGATTGTAATTTAGAGTCTACTATTAATTGGAAGATGCAAGAGTTGACTAATTAATTAGGAGTTTAAATCCTTAGGTTTTAAGGTATAATAATTTTAGTTGAATGACCATATATCTATTAATCTATATAACAAAATAACAATTTGATTGGCATAATCTAGGGTGGATTCTGTTTTCCCACAATTCTCAATTGATTGCTTAATTTTAGATTTTTCATAGTTATTTTCTTTTCAATAATTTTAGAGTAATTATTAGATTAATTAATTTAATTTTGATTGCTTGAATATTGATAAGAACTAGCATGGGATTAGTAATTTCTTTGTTCTCGAGATATCAATAACCTTACTTTCTTTATATTATTTGATTCCGAATTAGTATACTTGTCCGAGTATTCGCGATTTATTTTTATATATAGAGTTTAAGCGAATCACTCACACGGGCGTGACATACTTTCACCTTAATGCATGTAAATCATAACCAATGGTTTATACATACATCAAATTTCATTCAATCTAATCAACTCCAGATCATTTCCTACAATAGGACACAGCTTATATGAACTTCAAAACTAGTGCAACTTAATTTCCTTAAAGCTAATTACACAAAATCTCCCAAAAATAACATTTTTCATCAAATTTAGAAGCTAAAAAATTATTAAAAATTATACAAAATATTTTTTTGGTCAAAAAATCTTCATAGGATTCAAACATGCAGTATATGGAAGTTCCAGAAAAATTTTGGTTTCGAAACAAAAACAATAACAATATGGTCATTCAAATCAGTTTTGATAATTGCTTGATTTCTTAAGAAAGTACTTTATCCACTAAAAAATTTTACAATCTAATTTTTTTTTCCTAAAAGTACATGTAAAAATACTTTAAAATAAATTTTCTCATAATTTTTGAAATTAATTTATTATTTTTACAAAATTTGGCAAAATACCAAAATCTTAATTCATCAGAAAACCACCATCTAGCCACCACCATCCACCACCACTGTGTCAACCCATCCAAAAGTTATTCCTATTGCTGGTCGATGGTGGTGGTTTGTGTCTAATGTACCTTTAGACTCGTTCTCTCCAATTCTACTTGGTTTGTGCAGTTTTTGTTCTAATTTACTCCAGAATTATCCTACTATGTTCTTCTTGTATCTATAATTTTCCCAGAATCCTAAGGGGCTAAACAACATTTTGGAGAGAGCTAATGATATTTCCTAAGCGTGCAATGCAAAAAAAAAAAAAAAAAAAATGAAGATTTTCTCTCTCTTCTTGACTTAAATACCTCTTCCCTAATGCATGAATATGTGTCCTAAGGGTGCTTTGATCAATCAACAGTTGGCTATAGAGATGTCATCGCCTTTGACACAAATAAATCAGGTGCTTTGTAATTTGATTATAATTTTTTGCTAATTATTTAATTAATGATACTTATTTTAAGCATTTTTGGATATATAATTATATATAATAATCACACCAGAGGTACATGTACTATGTTTACATGTTATTTTATGTCACTTTACTATTTTAGAGTGTAAATAATTTATCTCTAAAGTTTGGTAAATTTTCAATACTTAAATTACGCGTTTACAAGAGGGAATTACAATATAACATAATTTAGTGAAATTAACTATTTTTAGCTATATTATTATTATTTTATTATATTTCTAAAATTCGGACTTACCACGTGTCATCATCTAACTCCTAGGATCTATATGTGAAGTATTACCCTATTTGATTAACTTCCTTATATGCCTTAAATTGTTAACTCGGAATAACTATGCAAAACTACAGGGCTCACAGTAACTACCTGAATTTGCTAATTCCCCTTTTGTTTTCTTTCATTCCCTTTTATTTTGGTACTTCTTTGTATGTACAACCCCAGAGATGCATTATGATCCTGGTGAGCAGTAAGGGAGTGGATGGAGAGTTAACCTAGATGACAATAGGGCTGCTACGGATGCAATTGAGGGGATCGATGCATAGGTTGATAATGTGGGTGATGTTGAGCTCGAAGATGTCGAGGGGAAATGATCTCGTTTGTTTTGTATTTAAGCTAGGCTGTTGATTCTTTTCTCTCTTCTTTTGTTTTTGTTTTTGTTGTTTCACTTTGATGTACATGGGTTGGGATGCCTACTCTTTGACTCTGTAATGACGAACAATACAAATGAGACTTTGACAAGTATGGTTTACTCCTCGCTGTGCATCTTTTATTGTTTATTTACGCGTTATGTTTTTTCCTTGTTTTGTTTTGCGCACTTGTCTTTATGAGCAATGGTGTTTCAAGTGTATGGTTGTCCTTGGTTCTTTACTTCTTGTGGCATAGTATTGGACATGGGCTTAGGAATCTCGGCCCGAGTGCTGTTTGGTCGGGGGTGTTGAGCACGCTTAGTCTAGTTTTAAGGAGAGGGTAAAGTATTATAGACTTGGTCTATGTGCTCATTGTCGAGCCTAGATTTTTCTTGGTTTTTATTTGTTTTTCTTAATCCGATCAATATTAAACCCTACCTATTTAATTTTAACCCTCGACTAAGAATTAAGGAAAATCTAGGTTTTTCTATTTTTGAAAAGTTAGAAGTCGCCACTCAATTGAAGTTGGGAAAAAATGAGTTAGATTAAAACCAATTGGGTGAATTGATTTTAACTTAGATATTGGATTGCGTGAAAATCAATTTTAAAAAGTTTTGAAAGCTAAAGATTTAGATTTAGAGACTATTTATTAAACCTTTAATGGGCACCACTTTCAACTTTCTGAATTTAAATTTACTTTTCAATATACTCTTATAATTTACAATTTACAAGTAAAAAAACAATAAATCATGTCTATTTATAAAAAAAGATAAATAAAAGAACTAATTATTTACAAAGGGGAAAAAAATAAAATTTTCTGTATTTTAAGTCGCCCTATAGTTTCTCATGAGTGTTTACATATTCGCTATTCTGGATCAAACTATCATAGTTCATTTGATAAAAACTTTAGTTCATTGATTCATTTTAATTTTCAAAACATTGATTGACTTTATGTTTATTTAGCCTTTTTTATTTTACTTTAAAATTTTCTAAAAAGGGTCTTAATTTAAGTGTCTTATTTTTTGGAAAATCCTAGAAAGTTTTAAGGTTGAAAAGGGTTAATTGAGAATTTTATTCTTTTGAAAATTTTTCTAAGTGATAAATTTTTTTTATTATATATATTTTTATTTTATCTTTTTATTTAATTTAATTTATGTTTTTAATTTTTGACTGAAGCATAAATAAATAAATCAATAATAAAGCCTTTTTTTTTACTTCCTTTTTTTTTCCTATTTTTTTTTCTTCTTTTTCTTTCTTTCTTTTTTTTTTTATGAATTACAATATTTACATGAGATAAATAAATAAATAAAACAAAATAATAATAATAAAAAAGAAACAATGAAACAATAATAATCTAATAGCAAAAAGGGCTAGACCAGGAGCTTCATAGATTAGGAGCTAAGTATAGGTCAGGAGTTGGATGCGGGTTGGCTACGAGTCAAGGTTGGGTCTTATGTGCGACTTATGTGATTTTGTACGGTAGATAGAGGTGGCACGCGGTAGACAAGACGGCCTTCAGGTGATTCTGAGACTTTAAATGAGCGGAAGATGATAGATTTATGAGAATTAGATTAGGGAATGGGGGTATAAGGAAAGCATAGTAGTGTTTGGAGGTAGTTTAGGTGGTGGAGCAAGGTAGTGATCGCGGTGGATGTTGGGAAATCATAGTGGTGGTTGTTAGGTGCATATAAGATGGTGGTTCTGGGGTTTTAGGATGCTACGAACTCAGTCATGGGCAAGGGTTTCACAGCGAGGAGGTGGTGGAGTGGCTAGGAGTTACGGCTATGGGCAAGAGGGACTGGGTTTGAGAGAGCTTGGAGTGGGGAGTTTGGCTATGGTGGTCTCGAGCTTCAAAAGTGAGAAACAAAAGAGATAAGTTAGAGAGAAAGGGAGGGCTGACGCAACTAGAGAGAGAAAGAAAAATTGTGTGTATGTTTGAGTGATTGGGTTAATAGTAGCTGATGATTTTTGACATCTAAAACATGAATAAGAGGATCTATTTATACAGATTAGAGCTCGGATTAAGCATGGGAAGAGATCAAATGGCAATAAATGGGATTGAACGAGGGAGGACAACTTGCGATTTGATTTTCGAATTAGGTGTGAATTGAAGTTAAATTTTAGTAAAAACCGTGTCCAAGATGTTCGTTTTTGCCCAAAAGATCGAGTAGAAGCTTCAGAATTCAATAAACAACTTGAATCAAGGAATTTCAAGGAGAAGGAAAAATTGAGTATTTATGTTTTTTTTTTTTTTCAAAAGCTAATTTGAATGCCCCAATGTGTGAATTTAGACATATTGTTAGGCTCCATTCAAAGTATTTCATATCTACCTTGCAATTTCATCATTAATTTGATGAAATTGCAAAGAAAACTGGATCAAAAGGGGTTATAAAATGAGCTGTCTAAGCTGGTCGCACATGAGAAAGAAAAGGAAAGGATAGGACATTAGAAGGGTCTAACGGCGTAGGAGTTCTCCTAGGCTTGGTCTATTGGGGGTTTAGTGAAACGTGAAAGATGAAAGAGAGAGAAGACGTTCTAGGAGTTGATTGGGACATTAGAAGGGTTTTGTGCCCTAAGAGTGGCTAGAAAGTTGGTTTGAAACCTAGTTGTGCCCTTTTTAGCTTACTTACTTAAGTGGGAGCGTCTTTAGGGGACTAGTGACCCTAAATAAGAATTGATTTGAGAAAACTTGGTTGTGCTCCTTTGAGCTCACAAACCTAGGCGGGAATGTCTTTAGGGGACTAGCAACCCTAAATGAGAATCGATTTGAGAAAACCTGGTCATGCTTCTTTGAGCTTACTTTCATAGGTGGGAGCATCTCTAGGGGACTAGTAACCCTTAATGAGAATAAAAATTTGGTCGCGCTCCTTAGAACTCACTAACCTAATTGAGAGCGTTTCTAGTGGACTAGCAATCCTAAATGTGAATCAATTTGAAAAACCTAGTTGTGCTTCTTTGAGCTCATTAATTTAGGCAGGAGTGTCTTTAGGGGATTAGTAATCCTAAATGAGAATCGATTTGAAAAACTTGGTCGCGATCCTTTAAGCTCACTAACCTAGACGAGAATGTCTCTAAGTGATTAGTAACCTTAAATGAGATAGCAGTTAGATGTACGGGTTTGGCAAGAAGTCCTTGAAGTCTCACATTACTTGGCCAAGACACTAGAAAGGTCGGCTTATAATACCGAGTTCTAAAGTTAGTTGGCATTAGTATTTCCGTGCTATGTTGAGTGGTTCCTTGGTCTTGAGTGCTTGATCGTGTGGTCTCTTGGCTTCTTGGTAGACGACAAACTTGACATTGAGTGAACCCTTTTCTTCCCCTCGGTCTTCTATTATTAGCTTGGCCTCGGCAAAAGTTGTTTGGCTTCAGGTTAGAATAGGTCGGCTTTAGCTTCCAGAAGGTTAGCCTTAGCTTGGAGATAGTAGTAGGCTGATTCCTATCATTACTATGGGGTTGAAAGGAAGTCATCCTCGGCGTTAAACATTGAGCATGGGCCAAGATGCCAAATAAACTTCTCTTCCCCTTTTGCTTCACCATGGGTGCTAAGTGTCTTTAGATTTTCTCAACATTCATGGGGGTCAAGCAATAGCTCTTCCCATCCTTTCGAACTGTGTAAGTGTTGAGGAAGCTATTATGGATCACTTTCTGGTTATACTTGCATGGTCGACCAAGAGGTAAATTCACAGCATTCATAGGGACTACGTTGAATTCAATCTCATCCTCATATTGCCCTGCCGTGAATGTTATTCGAGCTCTTTTATGCACATGGACCATACCTTTGTCATTAAACCACTTTAATCCATAAGGTTTGGGATGTGGGTAGGTCGGCAATTTCATCTTCTCCACTAACTTGGCAGAGACGATGTTGGTGTAGCTTCCTCCATTAACTATTAGGGAAGAGGTCTTCCTATTCACTAGGCACTGAATATGAAATAAATTTTCCTTTTGTCCGAGATTTGCTTTTAGGTCACCTCGCTTGTTCGTCATGGCTATGAGTTCATCCAAATTTTCGGCATAGACATCTTCTTTTATCAACTTGTCTTCCGAACCTCTTGTTACTTTGACTCCTTATTTGAGCCTCGAGCCTTTCACCCTCCAAGACCATGACCCTTTTATTCGGATATTGAGAAGCAATATGTTCGTAGCCTAAGCATTTGAAGCACTTCACATGTCGGGCCTTATTATCAGGTGCCTTTTCTTTCTCTGCCCTCTTTGTCTCGGCATGATTAGGTTGGTTAGACTTGCCTTTCTCCATCTTCTTCTTTGGCCTTCTCTTGGCATATTTCTTAGGTTCAAGGTTGATTGGTTGAGGTCTGTTAGTTGGCCTCTAATGCCTCCTTCTCCTCTGTCTCTCTACCTTTAATGTTAAATTGATTAGCTCATCCAATGAGTTAAATGGCTGCAGTTCAACTATGTTGGCAATGTCATCCTGAAATCCACTCAGGAATCCAGCAATGGTGTGGTCCTGTGGCTTAGTAATCTCGCATGTCGTCATTAGAGTTTTGAACTCTTGCAAGTACTCTTCAATAGTGTTTTGACCTTGCCTCAGGTGCTAAAAAGCATGAAGCATCTCTTGCTTAAAGTAGGTTGGCACAAAGCATTGACTCATCAATCGCTTCATAAGCCTCCAAGTTTTGATTGGCTCTTCTCCTTCGATATCATGCTTAGCAACTAACTTATCCTACCAAAGGCTTTCATATTCAACAAGGGATAATGAGGCTAGCTTATCCTTTTTTCGATCATCACATTTGTAGCACTCGAACAACTTCTCAACTCGGGGGACCCAATTAAGGAATTCTTTAGGTCGGCTACTTCTACTAAAGGTCGACAGTTTATGCTTGATATTATCAAGTCCTTAGCCAGGTGCTTAGGATTCATTCCTTGCATTCCGAATTAGTCGGTTCACTTTGGATTAGCCACTTTGGTTGAAGCTCTGCTTGGCCACATTTCTTCTTGGCCTTAGCTCTCCTCTTTAGGCTTCTTGATTTGCTTCGGAGTCAAAACTTTTCATTTCTTCTTTTTGACACAGGTTGGTTTTCTCTCCTTTTCGGCTCGGTAGCTCTTCTTGGCTATCGCTTATTGTTATTAAGTTCATTGGAACAACTTTTGCTGGTGGGTGTTCATTCCCTTCTTTCTTCTTAGCCATAATGTTTATGGCCTTTGACTAAACCAGTGAGTTCTTGGATATAGTTAGTGAGATTTTGAATCTAATATTCCAAGTTATCAATACGTCGTCTCAAACTTCTGTGAGGACTATTACCATTGTTATTGACACTATCTTCTGACATTCTTGTCCATACAGTAATTTCTAGAAAATTGAACAAACAACAAAACACAATTACAGTAACCTAGAAACAACTATTACTCGGCTTTTGTAGCTACCACTACTGACAAACGCTTTTCACAACAACTAGAGTTAATTATTGAAATTAATGTTGATAGACTCAACTGCAGCACAATACCATGACTACTAAAATACAAACAATACACTACATTATAGAATGACAACTAATAGGTGTCCAAGCCATGAATCAACTTTGAAGAACATTAACACGTGTATCTCTCTAAAGCTCTGATACCAATATGATATGTATCGCCAATAGTGGATCTTGGAATCTAAAGATGATGCAACCTGGGTTCGAGTGAGAACAGGAAATAGGGAGTGAGAATAGGGGGTTTTGATAGTGAATGTGTATGAATATCGTGCACCAAGATACAAATACAATTAGGGTTTTAAGCTCGAAATAGGGTTTGATACAACTCACAAATACTAAATGTCACTTGGGATTCAAATGAGAGGTTGATGCAACTTACTAATTGGCTCAAATGAAGGGTTCACAATTACAATAACCCAAAAACAGCTACTACTTGGTTTTTGTAGCTACCACTATTGACAAACACTTTCACAACAGCTAGAATCAACTACCAAAATTATTGTTACTCGACTCAACAACACAATACTACGACTACTAAAAATAAAAACACACTACACTATAGAATGACGACGAATAGATGTTCAAATGGTTAAACAAACTTTGAAGAACACTAGCATGCGTGTCTCCCTAAAGCTTTGATACAAAGATGTATAGTAATCAAAAGGTTGTGTGTTCAATTCATGTCGGGTTCACCATAATCATAAGACCAAGATTGATAAGAACATGAGAAAGATTAAAGAGTTTAATCAACACTCAATAATCCGTTAAAATAAGCTTTAAGAGCTCATGTGTGACCTTGCTCGAAAGAGGAATGTTTCACTGTAAAATATGATTGTCTTCGTTCGTTTGTTTCTATTTGATATGTTATTATAAATGTTGCTATTTAAGGCAAGTCCTAAACCTTAGTGACAAAACTATAAATAATGTACAAAGCCTTAAATCCTAAAGAATTGGGCCCATAAATAAAATAAAGGAAACATGTACAAGAATACAAAACTGTAAGTTTAATAGAAGAAGTTAGCATGCAGTCACTTGGCCAGTCTTAGAAGGAGCAAGATCCGAATTGGACGGGGACGGCATTTGGATGTGCGAGTTCAGCAAGGAGTCCTTGAAGTCTCACATTACTTGGTCGAGACACTAGAAAGGTTGGCCCATAATTGCCGAGTTCTAAAGTTAGTCAGCATTAGTCTTTTCGTCTCGTGGCGAGTGGTTCTTTGGTCTCAAGCGCTCGATCATGTGCTCTATTAGCTTCTCAGCAGATGACAGACTTAATGCAGAGTGGACCGTTTTCTTCCCCTTGGTCTTCTATTATTAGCTCGGCCTCGACAAAAGCTGTTCGTCCTCGAGTTAGAATAGGTCAGCTTCAGCTTTCGGAAGGTTGGCCTTCGCTTGAAGATAGTTGTAGGATAATTCCTATCAATAGGCTTGCTAAAATGCTGAAGAGAGAGATTGATAAAAGGCTCGCTAAAATCCTAAGAGAAATTAATGAAGGGAAGCACCTTATGAGCTCACTAAAACTCTAAAGAGAGATTGATGAAAGGAAGTGCCCTATGGGCTTACTAAAACCTTAAAGAGAGATAGATGAAGGGAATCACCCTATGGGCACGTTAAAACCCTACTTGGCACTTTGTTGAGTTTGGTAACTTCCTTCAGTGGGTTAGCTTGACTAACCAGGTCGGCTTATCAAAGGTCAACTTGGCCTATTCCTCCTTTGTCTTTCCATTCGTTAGGCTATTCTGATAGCTTCGTCTAATGCAGTAAACTGTTGTAGTCCCACAATATCTCGGATACCACTTCTTAATCCAGTAAGAAATTTGGATACTATTCGAGCTGATGATAAATCCACTTTACATCGGATCATAAGCATTTGGAACTCCTGAATATATTCATCAATAGTTTGGCTTCTTTGTCTTGGCTCTTGAATTTGAGCAAAAGTATCTTGCAAATATATATTCGGCACGAATCTACTCTTAAGTATCCTCTTCATCTTAGGCAAATTGTTTACTTCCTTAGATCCTTCTCATCTCCTCATAATTTGAAAGTTCCTCCACCACATTGCGGCATAACTTGAGAACTCTACATTAGTAGTCCTCACTTTCTTGTAGTCTTTGTATTGGTAATAATAAAAAACACGTTCAACCTTCTCTTCCTAATCCAAATAGTCATCTACATTCCCAAAACCATTGAAACTCGTAATCTAAAGCTTCATATGGTCGGCAGCTCGGGGTGCTCGAGCTTACTCATCTTCCTCGATGTAATCTTCTTCTCCTTCTTCGTTCATATCACCTAAATCAATTCTTCTCCACATACATCCTCTTACTCCTCCCCCTCGATCTTGTCGAGCTAGAGTTTGTCTTCTTACAGGTTGAGCGGATGGGGGTGTATTATGGATGACCTTGACAAGTTGAGAGGCTAATGCATGAACAACTTTGATTAGATTCATCTCATCGATTTACTTATCTATACTTTTAGGGGTGTTCTGGGGTTGTTGTTCATGGTGGACAACACTGTTATTGTTATCTTTAATACTAGCGTTAACACTTGGATCCTTCGTACTCTCATCAAAGCTTAGTAACAAACTCAAAATCCACAAAACAAAAGATATTGTCCTCTTAAGCTAAACAACTTGCTTATACACTTCTTGACACAAAAGTTCAAGCTAACTGTCAACGTAACAACTACTTCAAAGAACAATAAACCTAATTGGAAATTTGCTATGTTTTCATATGCTCGAAATCCTACTTACTCAAGCACTCATAGCTAACCTTTATTTATTACTTGATGTGCTTAGGAGCTCAGTTATCATTAGGGCTTACTGTAACAGATTCGAACCAATAGCTCCTTCGAGATATTGAAGAAACATAGGGTGAACTTTCTAAGAACTAACTAAAGTAGCTGACGTGAAGTTGCTTGGAGGATATAACACACTAACGAACACAATACAACTTGACACTTCACTTGATATGATGTACAAGTTGATATCAAGGTCTACCCGCCACTAATCCTAAGCTACTCGGCAAGATTAGATA
Source organism: Lumnitzera littorea (assembly GCA_024138015.1). NCBI lineage: Eukaryota > Viridiplantae > Streptophyta > Magnoliopsida > Myrtales > Combretaceae > Lumnitzera > Lumnitzera littorea. The sequence continues at coordinate 30,142,037 of JAMXBB010000002.1, forward strand.
AGAGTGTATGGAAAAATGGACTTGGAGAGGATTGTCTCATAAGAATAGTATATTTAATGTATATATGTAAGATCAAATGATTTCGGCTTATAAGGAGAAGGGACTATTTATAATAAGTCTCTAAGACAACATTATAAATAAAGAAATTACAAGAAGTTATATACAAAAGGGGATTCCTAATACATTTGAAAAGGGGTAAAAGGGACAAAAGAAAAAAAGGGAAAATAGTACAATGTCAAATGAAGGGGACAGGTGGCAGTACGACTCTGGATCCGTATAAGGGTTCTCTGAGCACAGTAGGTGAGAGGAATTAAGGTGTTGCGGCGACAAAGAAGTCGAGACGTAAAAGGATGCCGTGAGAGTTGGAAAGGGGCCAGAAGAGAAGTATCTAGCCAGGAGCTAGCTATATTTACTTAGTAGGAGATTCTCAGCAGTTAGAAGTCTGATCACTCGGCATAGAGCTCTCGGCCAGAGGAAAGTCAACATTGGTGCACAATAACCAATAGAGCATATCATATCCACTTGGAGCTCTTAGGGAATTTAGCTATCCTCCTTCAGCATATTGTTTCTCGTCATTGATGAGTTGATGAGAAAGAATCCTTTAGGTGATGGACTAGAAGCCTTTAAGGCGTACGCGGGTGATTGGGTCGGTAGTCGGTAACCTATCATTACTACAACAAATATTACTCGCAAGGAAGCTTAAACATAACTTACCCAAATGAACCTCCACTTTAATACTAAGATGATATGATCCGCACCATTGACTAATAAGGGTGACCGTATAGGGGTGGGTCTAAGCTTGTAGAAAGCTTGAGGTGAAAGGTAATGAAAGGTGAAAACTGGATTAAGAAAACAAGATAAACAAGCAAACCAAGAATGATTCCAAGGATGTGATGCACCAAGGAAACTTCAGGGACTTACAAAACTAGCTCGATATGGTACACGAGTATCTCAGTGAATTCACTCACAACTTAGTCTTGCTTAAGGGTTAGAATAAGAGTAAGAGTAAGAGTAAGAGTAAGAAAAGCAGGTAAGCACACTAGCTTATGAAAGAGAAGTATATTCAATATTAGATGTATGATGATGTGGCTACATTTATAGTGAGTATTTATACCTGAAATATTAAGGTAACAACTATAAATGGAAATAATTAAAAAGGGTAAAATCCTAAATAAGTAACATACAAAGAATGGAAAAGGGCATAAAGAGAAAATTAAGAAAAACATCCATCTTGTATAGGGAATTTTGTCATATGATTACTTGGACACGTAGTTGTCGGTTGGTGGGTGAATTTCTAGTTGAAATATACAAATTGTATGGTTAGGCTCATGACTGTCGAGTAGAGGTGCTGAATAGGACTAGGGGTTCTTCCGAGGTGAGTTCAGCTCAGACATGCTTAAAGTAGTTCATATTCAAGTCGACTAAACTAGTGATTGAGTGGGTCAAGTTATTGTCCAAGTGTATCACAGCTTGGCAATCAAAGACCATTGATAAGTACGGAAGGGTTCGGCTCTGACAAGGTAGTAGACTGGTGGATTAAAGTAGCTCGGACTCATCAGAGGTAGGTTGGCATGGAAGAACATACTTGGCTATACTCTCAAACCCTCGAGCTCGGGCTTGGGTTAGAAGTTTAATGCTCTGATTCCTATCATGTGGTATAGGCGAGCCTCTTAACTTCAACTCTATCATCAAGTAGGGTATCGGCCTTAAGGTTATCAAGGAGAGGGTTCGTCCAAGATGCTTTGGCGGGTGCGAAATGGATTTTGAGGGTTTGTTATAGTTGCTCATCAGTAGTTTGCTAAGGCAAGAAAAGTCTGCTTGTCGTTTGCATAGCCTCGGGCGTAGGGGAGTGGGGAGCAGTTGTAGATGTGAGCATAGACAACTTATCTATCTCTGAATTCTCTATATAGGGAATTTTAGTGATGCTCTAGGAGGTGAAATTAGAGACGAGCTTAGCATCGCTTAGAGGTACTTTACTAAAGCTTCTATTTTTGTCTCGTTTTTCCCTTTCACTTGTTGGACCACTAACATAGAGTCTAAGCAAACGTTGAGCTTCTTGGCATTGATGTCTATAGCGATCTTTAGTCCTACAAGAAAGGCTTCATATTCAGCTTCGTTGTTATAGGTAGCAATTTCAAACTTGAGTGCGTACAGGACTTTGGTGTCGTAGAGTCCTTATAGGAATATCCTTGCTCTACTCCCCCTACCCCCCTAAGTAGAGGATCCATCGACATGGAGAGTCTATTTGGGGATATCAATGTGAGTTGATGCTTCCTTCTCTCCAGTATACGAGGTAACAAAGTCCGTGAGGACTTATGCCTTGATAGCCCACTTGGATTGGAATTGGATACCATGATCATTGAGTTCTAGGGAGTATTTGACCATTAGTCTTGGTGTGTTCGGCTTCTACAGAAGTTTTCGTAGTGGTTGATTTGAGAGAATGATAATGGGATGTGCTTAGAAGTATGGTCTTAGTTTCCGAGCAGCGATAACTATGACGAGGGTGAACTTTTTGACCTATGTGTATCTAATTTCTAGCCCTTATAAGATGCAATTGATGTAATAGACTAGCTTATGTTCTCACTCGTTTGCTCGAATGAGAATTGAGGAGAGAGTTTGGTTACTTATGACTAGACATAAGTGCAGCTCCTCTCAGGGAATTGACTTGGAGAGCATAGGTAAGCTTTTGAGAAAATGCTTTAGCCTATCGAAAGCAGCTTCACATTCCTTCGTTTACTTGAATTTTGATGGGTTCTTTAGTAACTTGAAGAACATGGAACATTTGTCGGCACTTCTAGGGACAAACTGATTGAGTGCGATTACTTCGCTTACGAGGCGTTGCACGTTTTTGATCTTCTATGAGACCTTCATGTCCTGGATAGCTTGTATTTTGTTGAGGTTGGCTTTAATGTTACGTTGCATCACCATGAACCGGAGTAATTTGCCTGAGCCTATGTTGAAGACATACTTTTGAGGGTTTAACTTCATTTGGCACTTTTGTAGTGTATTGAAGGTTTCTCGTAAGTTGTCGATGTGCTGGGCCTTCCGCTTACTTTTGATGATTATGTTGTCAATATAAACTTCCATGTTTCTATCGAGCTGTGGCTTGAAAACAATCGTCATTAACCTTTGATATGTTGCCCCAATGTTTTTTATGGCCAAAGGACATTATTTTGTAGCAATATGTCTTGAAGTCAATGATGAAGGAGGTACAAACCTAGTCCTTGGGGGCCATGTGAATTTGGTAGTAGCTAGAGTAGGTGTCCATGAAGCTTAGTCTTGCATGGCCTAAGGTAGAATTGACGAGTTGGTTGATTCATGGAAGAGGGAAGTAATCTTTGGGGCAAGCTTTGTTGAGGTCAGTTTAGTCAATGTACATTCACTACTTACTATTTGATTTCTTCACAAAGACAGTGTTCGGTAGCCAAGTAGGATAGCATTCCATCCTTATGAACCCCGCTTGCAATAGTTTTTGTACTTCTTACTCGATGTTGGATTGTTGCTCAGGTGCAAAGTGTCTTCTCTTTTGCTTCTTAGGGCGTACACGAGGATCGACCTTAAGTGATGAGTTGTCTCAAATATTTTTGTGGTCCTGGGCATTTCTTTAAGAGATGTAGCAAAAACATCTGCATTGGAGCGGAGGAAGGTAGTGATGTCTCCCCTTTCTTTCGTGGATAGAGAAGTACCTATTTGATTGGTATAATCGAGCCCCCTTAGGTTTTATGTGTTCTCTTGGGTAAACAAGATCCACCTAATCAGTCTTGGTTTTGCATATGGTTTTGCTAACAAGTACCTAAGGGCAGAATGATCAGTATAAACAATCACTTTAGATAGAAGCAAATAAGAGCGAAACTTATCAAAGGCAAAAACAACTGCTAGCAACTCTTTTTCTGTAGTAGTGTAGTTTTCCTGAGCATTTGTAAGAGTTTTGCTAGCATAGTGAATTGGTTGAAAGTGCTTGTCTCGCCTTTGCCCTAGCATTGCCCCGACTGCGTGATCACTGGCATCACACATAAGTTCAAAGGGAAGTGCCCAATCAGGTACTACCATGATTGGAGCATTGGTAAGTTTCTCTTTAAGGATATTGAAAGCTTTCAAACACTCATGAGAGAAAACATAAGGCACATCCTTCTCTAGTAACTTAGTCAAAGGGCGGGCAATTTTCGAGAAATCCTTGATAAATCGCCTATGAAAACCTGCATGTCCTAAAAAGCTTCTTATGGCCTTAACTGAAGTTGGAGATGGGAGTCTTGCAATCGCATCCACTTTGGCAGTATCTACCTCAATTCCTCGATAAGAGATTTTATGGCCCAGCACAATACCCTCTTGTACCATGAAGTGGCACTTCTCCCAGTTGAGGACAAGATTGGTCTCTTCACACTTGGTAAGTACCCTATCCAAATTATTCAAACAAAGGTCAAATGAGTTGCCAAAAACTGAAAAATCATCCATAAATGCCTCCATTATGTCCTTAATCAAATCATAAAAAATAGCTAACATGCATCGCTGGAATGTAGCAGGTGCATTTAAAAGACTAAAAGGCATTCTGCGATAAGCAAAGGTGCCATAAGGACAAGTGAAAGTGGTCTTCTCTTGATCTTCTGGTGTAATAGGTATTTGAAAATAACCAGATAAGCCATCTAGAAAACAATAAAACATATGTCCAGCTAGTCGTTCTATCATTTGATCAATAAAAGGTAAGGGGAAATGGTCCTTACGTGTAGCAACGTTTAACTTTCGATAATCGATACATATACGCTAACTTGTTACCATTCTTATTGGGATCAATTCATTCTTTTCATTAGGGACTATTGTCATCCCACTTTTTTTTGGAACTACTTGCACTGGACTCATCCATGAACTATTAGAGATAGGATATATCATACCTGAATCAAGGAGTTTAATAACTTCCTTTTTGACTACCTCTTTCATGTTTAGATTCAAGCGTCTCTGGGGTTGCACAACCGGCTTGTGGTTTTCTTCCATTAAAATCTTATGAGTACAAAAGGAGGGATTAATACCTCGAATATTGGATATTTTCCAAGCAATGGCCCTCTTATGCTCCTTGAATACTTTCAGCAACCTTTCTCTCTGTTCTTTTTCCAAATTGGATGCTATAATTACCAATAATTTGGAGTCCTTCTCTAAAAAGGCATATTCCAAGTAGTCAGGTAATTGCTTTAGCTCCAATACTGGTGGCTCCTTAATCGAAGGTTTTAACTGCGCTTCCTTCCTTTTTTCAAACTCTTCAAACCCTTTCTCAATAGAGATAGGTTTATTTGCCTCCAGTTGGGCTACCACCTCGGATTTGATAGGATCTTTCGAAGCTTCCTCCATGCCTAATTGTTAGCAACTCTCCAACGGATCCTTAAGAACTTCCTGCATATAACTTGAAGCAAAGGTGTCAGTAACATCCAAAAGGTAGCAAGTATCATCCTGATCGACAGACTTTTTCATAGCCTCCGAAATTTTAAACATGATCTCTTCATCTCTTACTCGAAAAATGAGCTTGCCATCACTAACATCAATGATAGCCCTCGCGGTAGCTAAGAATGGTTTACCTAGGATAAGGGGCAACTCAAAATCTTCATCCATATCTAATATCACAAAATCAACTGGAAAAATGAATTTACCCACTTAGACTAATACATCCTCAAATATGCCTCTTGGATACGTCACAAATTTATCAGCTAATTGCAAGCTCATGCGTGTGGGCTTAGGTTCCCCTAATCCTAGTTTGTTGAAAAATTTATAAGGCATTAAATTGATGCTAACACCCAAATCAGCTAAAACTTTGTCAATTAACAAATTACCAATATGACAAGGAATTGTAAAACTTCCTAGGTCTTTAAGCTTCTTGGGCAACTTGTTTTGCATGATCGCTGAACACTTTTCATCCAAGATGACTGTAAAAAGCTCCTCAAGCTTCCTCTTATTGGATAACAAATCTTTCAAGAACTTAGCGTACTTCGGCATCTGTGATAGGGCATCAACAAGAGGTAAGTTAATATGCAATTGTTTAAAGAGGTCAAGGAACTTATTGAATTGTTGGTCATTGCGATCTTGCTTGAGTCTTTGGGGATATGGAATAAGTGGTTGATATTCCTTCGCCTTTGATGACTCTACGTCTTCCGTTGCTTTTGTCCCCTCCTTGCTCTTGCTAGTCTCTTCGCTAACCTTCCTCTCAGTATGCAACTCCTTCCCACTTCGAAGTGTCACTACCTTGACATGTTCCTTTGGATTGGGTTCTGTATTCCCCGGTAGGTTCTCTGCGGTCTTTCTGAGATTAGCTTCGCAAGTTGACCAATTTGGTTCTCAAGGTTGCGATTTGAAGCCTCTTGATTCCTCGGCAATGATTCAATGTTGGATAAGCGAGCCTCATTGCCTTGAATATATTTTGTGAGAAGTTCTTCTACACTGGACTTCTTTTCTTGAGGGAGAGGAGGTGGGAATGGTCTTTGAAATCCAGGTGGGCTAAAGTTGGTCTTCTGCTGGCCTTGGTTTTGATTTCCTTATGAGAAATTGGGGTGATTCCTCCATTCTGGATTATAAGTGTTGCTGTAGGGGTTATTTTGTTGCTTAGGTGGATTTCCTAGATAATCTACCTATTCCAGTTGTTCTTGTGCTCCATACCCTTGTATACCAAAGTCACTTACATCCGATTGCACTTGTTGAGGGTCAACAGAGAGTGCATCAATCTTCTTACTCAATAGGTCCACCTTGGCTGCCAGAGCAGTGGTCAAGTCCACTTCATAAATTCCCATGGCCTTTTTCTTGGCTCTAGTGCTTTCCCAATGATAATTGTTCATCGCTATTCCTTCAATCAGGTTTTGTGTTTGCTCAGGTGTCTTTGTGTTCAAAGCACCTCTTGCGGATGCATCAATCATCTGTCTCGTAGATAAATTGAGACCATTATAGAAGGTTTAAATCTGCATCCATAGTGGGAGGCCATGATGTGGGTACCTCCTGAGCAAGTTCTTAAACCGCTCCCAAGTGTCATATAGCGTCTCCGCTTCCAATTGAGCAAAACAAGAAATATCATTCCGAAGTTTAGCGGTCTTTGTAGGTGGGAAATACTTCTTCAAAAATTTCTCTACCAATTCATTCCAAGTTGTGATTGAATTTCGTGGTAGAGAGTTTAACCACTGTTTTTCTCTACCCCTCAAGGAGAAAGGAAATAACCGCAGTCAGATGGGATCATCCGTGGCTCCGTTGATTTTAAATGTATCACAAATCTCTAGAAAGCTAGAGATGTGGGCATTAGGATCTTCATCTTGGAGATCGTTAAACTGAACATATTGTTGCACCATTTATATGATGTTAGGTGCAATTTGGAAGTTATTAGCCGCGACGGTTGGCCTTGTGATACTAGAGTCAGCTCCAACAAGTGTAGGCCTTGAATAGTCGAACACGGTCTGATTTGCTTCATTCCCATTGTTAGCCATGTGTGGTGGATCTTCTTGCTTGATGAATTGAGTGTTGGCCTCTTCACCCTCTTCCTTAATCTCAACGATTGAATCATCTTCTATGGTCGCCACAATTTGTCTAGGTCGCGATCTCAAATTTTAAAGAACAGTTCTCTCAATTTCAGGATCAAATTCCAGCAAATCTTCCGGGTTGCTTCGGGTCATACACTACGGGGGCAAGAAATACAGAATCAATTGCAGCTTTAGGTAATAAAAGTAAACAATGAAAACAAAAGAAAAGAAAGAAAAAAAAATGGCCAAAGTAATAAAGCAACTAGCGTTCTTAATATTGAAAATCCCTGGCAATGATGCCAAAAACTTGATATCAGGCAAGTGCACTTATCAATTTTAATATAGCGGATGTGAGTCCGAGTCGATCCCTCAGAGATTTCGAGTACTAATATTAACCTTAGCTCTATTATCTAACCGGAAAATTGTGATGGGTTGAATAAATTAAAAATATTGAAATTAACAAACTAAACTAATTATGAGACTTGATTAAGCAATTTAGAAAGCAATAAAACTAAGAACGACTTCAAGAATGCAATAACGTATTTAGGAATTATTTCCTCTAGTATTTAACATGTGACCGCTTAAAATATATTCAATTCAATTTCTATTATTCTTGACCAGAGGGATTCACAATTAAAGTTAATACCTTTCTCAAGCATATTAACCCTAATCCTAAATTATTTACCGAAATCTCTTCACTTAGTAATATAACTTAGAATTGCATTAATGTATAATGAATTCCTACACAAATAATTAACTTTCCGGAAGAAACATGTATCTTATCTCTAAGTATACAAGATACATGTAATTCTCTTCAATTATGCCAAGATCTAATTACACATGCAATTTCTCAATCATCATGCATAATATCATAAGTTGATACTCTAGAAACATCAATCAATAATTAAACAACATAATTGAATCAAGAAAAGATAGAAACTTTATTGAAAATTATAAATCAACCCAAGAGTCACATGAAACCCTAGGTTCCATAATCCTAAATACACGAATTCTAAGCTATCATAATGAATCTAAAAACAAGTTCTATCAAAAACATAAAATAAAACATGAAAAACCCCTTTGATTGATGAAAAATCTCTCCAATCTTGAAGTTGATGTTGCTTTCTCCTTTTTCTTCTCCTTCTCCTCAAGTCTCTTCTCTTCTCTAGTGTCTCTCCTCTCTTGAAACCCTCATATGTCCTTTTATATATGTATTATAAGGATTCTATTTTCGTCACCAGACACGGCCTAGGATATGGCCGTGTCCCCAGGTCATGTAACTTTCTGACCCTGGCAAATTTTCCTGCATGGACACAGCCTGGGGACATGGCTATGTCTTAGACTGTGTAACTTCAAAATTTCATAACTTCAAAATTGAACTCCAAATTGAGTGAAACTTGATTCCTTTTCTTCGTTTTCAATCGTAGAATGCGTTCAAACCTTGAAATCAAAATTTTACTCAATTAAGTATCAATTTATTTAAGGAAAACAAAAAATGTAAGGGAAATACTATAAAATCACCATGTGAAATATGTTTAAAATCAGAGTTATCAACAAGCGGATAAATGTGGGGGTATTCGATGCCCTCTTTATTGTTACGTGAGAAAGAGATGGTGGTATCTATTTTGGGCTTCTTCACTTGGATAGAATGTACTTCGTATTGAGGTTGGGAGGAGTGTTAGTCATCTAACAATCTCAGTTCGCCAATGATTGTTTGTATTTATCCTCATCTACCTTTACAGTTCGTATTGTCAGGGGGGTTTTCTTGTCGTAGCTTTAGTTGTTATTATGGCTCTTTAGTTTGGTGGTGCTAAGCTGGGTGTGGGTGATTTCACTCATCGGCAATGAGATGGACGATGTGGCCTTTGTGAATGAGGCCTTCAATCATGTTCTTTAGATGGTACCACTCTAGTGTTGTGCTTGCATACACCGTAGTAGTCATAGAACTTGCTCGAAGTGAGGGCCTTAAGGTTTTCCTTGATGTGCAGGGCATGGGGTAGTTGTTTGTGGACTTCGTAGAGAACTTCTTCGATAGGGCGATTTAATATAGTGTACTAGGAGTAATCAGTGAATTTCTATTTTTGCCTCTTTCAGCGTTCTCTAGATGACGAAGGATGGTCTTCACGAGGGCCAAGGCAATCCTTTATAAAGGTGCTATGCTTTAAGTCATTTTCAAGGCATGCTTGGATGGTGTCTTTTTGGGTGACATACTGCTTAACGACGGCCATGAATTCCTTGAAAATGTTTGGGTGACGCAATGTTAAAGCCTTAAAGACTTTACTACTGGGTCCTAAGCTATAGATGATGGCCTAGAGAGTTGTTTTGGTCTCTACTTTAGGAATGAGGAGCTTAGTGTGATTGAAGTGCTTAAGGTAGGCTTATAAGGTCTTATTTGGGTCTTGTGGAATGTTATATAATGTGTACAAATCCCTACATGGCACCTTACTGCTAAGGAAGTGTTGCTAAAATTTGGTGACAAGGTCATCAAATGAGTGGATAGAACTACCTGGGAGTTAGTTGAACCATACCAAAGCTGCTTTGGGGAGTGTGCTCAAGAACGCTTTGCACATGGTGGCATTAGAGAAGTTGTGTAAGCTCATCATTAAATGGAAGTGTGCTAGGTGGTTGTCTAGGTCACTCGTGTCGTAGTATGTATTTAGGTGAGGGAGTTGCACACCTTGCGGGAGAGTTTCTTTTAGGATAAATAGGGAGAATGGGCTCTTGTTCGCCACTATGCCTGACTACTGAGTAGAAGATTCGAGGTGCTTTTGATCATGTAAGTTCAATGCACATCGGATAAGCTCGTTGAAATCTTATGCGTCCATCTCTTCTAAGTACTTTAGCAAGTTCTTAAGGGAGATGTGTTTGCATATCATGCTCGTGCCTAATTGTTCAACTTGGTGCTACACCTTGTTGCGATTGGTGTTCAACTGATCACCTAAGTCCTCCAATGGACAATGCTTGTATTGAAAATGATTGCGTGAGTGCATAGGGTTTACCGGTAGAGGTGTTGGTAAGCACTTAAGGTGCTTGCTAAGTCAGCTAGCGGAGCTAACAGATATGTTGTTAGGGTTGACCTTGTCCTCTGGGTTAACATTTTCTCTGAGTTTTTGAGTAGTTGCTAGTTATTGTCTTAAGTTACATTGTCTTGGAGGGTTTTCGCATTGGCCTCCATTAACTAGTGAAACATTATCTTCATTTGTTCCATCTTTGATGGTGGTTGCTCTGTTTGTGGTGGCGATGGCGTTGATGACTGCTTGCCACCACCCGGGAGTGATGGATGGGAATTAGTGTTCTTGCTCTTAACCATGATGATGAGTTTGCATAAATAGTGGGCCTTAAATAATGATATTGGATATCACTAATATGACTTCTTAGTGAACTCTTGATGGTTCGTTGGCCATATACGGTAGTGGACCTGCAAAAAGCCCCCTGTAGCATAGGTAGCCATTGGGGACCCTTTGATACTCAAGTTAGTGAGGAGAGAATTAAGAGTTGGGAGAATATTAGAATGTGAATTGGCTAAGAAGTCTTTTGAAGAAAATTAGCCCCCTTTACCTAGTGCTTCCCTTCCTATTTATAGGTAAGGGTATTAACTTACTCGGCTACATGGTAAGAGGGGATTGATTAGAATGAAGTCTAAGGAGGTGGTGCTATTACTATAAGAAAAGACTTCTACCCTTTTACCGGTTGGTAGAAGCTTGGGGACTAAGCTTGTCACATTAGCATGGGCGGCTGTAATAGCTTGGTGGCTAGACTTCTAAGTCATATGACAAGATGTTATTCAATATTTAATGAGGAGAGAGAAAGAAATAAAAAAGGCATTAAGTCTGATTGTGTTAGGTAATGGGCCTCCTAAAGGTTGCTTCGAGCTGGAGGCATGCCCTTTCCTTGTGGTCGAAAAGCAGAGCATTGGGTCTTCAGGAGGGGACTCCCTGAGTGCTTAGGACTCGACCAATTGAGAAGTGTGTGAGCCTCCTGGTTGTTCGGTTACGGAGGAGATGGCGATAGGTGGTTGGAGCTTGTGGATTGTCTGGAGTGCTCCCAGCGTTCCTAGCTTAGCAAGTAGTGCTGGAGTGTGTGCCGAGCTGGCCGACTTACTTGGTGAGAAAAACCATTTGGCAGAGGTGAGAAGAGCCTCTGGTTAGGCTAATCCACCTTGGTGATGGGTTTGGACCTTTAGAATCTTGGGTCGAAAAGCAACGGTGAACGATTATAATAGGTTTCAACAACGCTTCAGGTAATTTGCTTTAAAATATATTTGCAATCAACCTCGTTTCAGGTGCCTATGTCATTGTTTGACGAAGTAAAAAATACAAGGAATTCTAGAGCTTGCATATGAGGGGGCAAGCGATGCAAGAAGGGATGAGGTTTCCTATCGTGTTTGGACATTACATCCTACGACAAAATCATATACTAACACGACCTGCAATTAGAATTGCCATCTTTTTTTCGTTTTTTTCCTCAAAAGAAATTACCATCTTAAGACCACATCGTAATACTAAGGACCCATTTTACATCTTTCAATGTGACGTCCATATTTAAGAAACTCCGTATTTTTAGGAAGTCTCCATTTTATTCCTAAATAGCTTGAGTAAAGTTCTTTTAACATTTATATATTATTTACGAAAACTACAATACAAAACTTAAATTAAAAGTACTCTAAAAGAAAAGACAAATAAAGAAATAAAATAAAGAGTAGCTCTTTTTACATTCTTAACTAATAACCCCAACTTTTTAAAAGAATTTTGCATGTAAATGTAAGGAACCTAAAAAGAAGTCTTCACGATGTATCAAGTACCTTGTATTATACAATCATACAATCTAAAGAAGGGAGTATAAATGAGATGAGCTTACTTGTAAGTTAATTAAGTTTGGCTTGATATTTATTCAAATTCGATTCGAGTATACTTAAGTTAAACTTGAACTACTTAAATAGCTTATTGGGTTGAGCTTGAGTAGTTTATTGGATCGAGTTCGAGCTTTAAAATATTCGAATTGACAAGCTCGTGAGCTTAATCGAATTTAAATCGAGTATTGATATTGTTTAGTTGGAGTTAAATATAGATATTATTATTTTAATTAAAATTATAATATTTTATAAGATTATTGAGTTAAGACGAGTTTGATCGACTCGAGTTAAAACTTTGCTAAGTACAATTTCCAATCTAATTCAAGCTCGAGTTTGGAAATTTCAAGTCAAATTAGAATCAAATTTAGTACCGTATTATTTCGACTTGTTTATTTTCCTAATCTAAAGTGCGTCAAATGAATAATTTCCTCCCCAGGAGCATGTGCAATAGGCTGTTTCCACCGGAAAAATATAAGGGAGTCCTACGTAAACTTCCCGCTAGAAATTAATTGTAGCCAGACAATATTATGTACAGCTTGCTTTAATCCTTTCGGGGCAAATGATGAACAATATATTATATATATATAATTAAAACCCAGCTGGAGTGGGCAATGACAAGTGAAATCTTGTTGTAAGTACCATGGTCTGTACAAAAAAAACGAAGCCACAGACATGAATCAGGGGTTTCCGTTTGTAGCCAAAATGAATCTGAAACAAGCTCGAGAAGCAGAGTTTTGTAAAAGGTAGATAAGAGAAGGAAAGACAAAGGCAGAGGTGGTTGGGTTCTCAGCAATAAGCAGTCAAATCAAATGTTATTACAGAGAAAGCTGATTACACACTGTCATGTTTTCCATAATTGTTATGCAATTCCGTTTCTTTTGACTGCTAATGACCCCGTACTGTCTATTACTAATAGTCTATATGGGACAAGCACAAGCCCTAGGAAGCACTTGAAGGACTCAGGAAAGTAGTCGACATATAGCCGAAGGAAAGCACTGCAACTTTAGCGTGAAAGTGACTGTAATGTCTTACTCCCTTCTCCGTTTTGGTCCTTCTTTGCGGGAAATTTCATTACTCTTTCCCATCAGTACAGCCATTCACCGCTTGTTGCATCTTAAGACAAGATTCTAATGAACCGTCGAATCCGTTCAAAAGTTTAAGACCCCCATGAGTTTTTAGTATGTGCCCGGGGATTTTAATGGTCCCATTTACCAGGCTATTTAGTTTGTCAGTTAACTGTTTGGATAGCTATAAATGTTAAGTATAACAAGATTTCATTGATTAGATAATATAATCTTATCAATAAGATTGCAGAATAACATGTATTAACCTGTCGTTTTCTTTTTCTTGCCTGAAATCTAAGTATTATTCAGTTTAGTCTCATAATCACGCTTATATTATATGCTCATAGATATTATATCCACTAGTCATATTAGGTGATGTCGTGGGGCATGTTGGAGAGCATATATATTATTGGAGGCATTTTTTTGGTAAATGAATTTTAATGTTGTCTTCTTTCACTTATATACTGTCCACGCATGCCCACGTGCCAAAAAGTGCATAAGTTAAGAAAATTAAGAAAGAAAATTACTATACGAGTTTTCCTTATGGCGGAGTAAAAAAAGACACAAGTTAGTTACAAAAGTGTGTAAGCTTATTTACACAAAAAATATACTACTTTTAACATTTTAGCAACTTCTCTCACATGTAAACAACTCCACTTATGAATAAATACATCACGGCTTCAATGGATCCCTTAATTTACTTACTCTCAGCTTCTTTTAAATTATTGTTTTATGATGTTACGTATAATTAATAGTTGAGATAAAAAAAAAAATTCATGATGATATATATAGGATATTCCAAAAACTTGGATAGTCTCAACTATTAGGTAGCATTTGGTTATATAATTTTCATAGTATTGAATTAGATGAAAAATTTTATTTTTATGTTTGATTTGTAACTTTACTTAATAATTAGATAAATGCAGTATTTTGTTGTAAGGACTAAACTAGATAAAAAGAACTTGACATAATAAGTATAAGAAGGATTAGACGGTACAAACTTATTATATTATGTTTAATTTGTATGGTATTAAACATAAAATATATATTAAAAAATAATTATTTATATTATAAAATAAATAATTTTTCATAATATTTGATAAAAATAATATTAATTAACTCAATATTATAACACAAAGGGATATTTTTGAAAAAGCAAAATATTTTTGTTTTTATTCAGTAAATTTTATTTTTATACCATTGTGTAAACATTATAAAATTTGGACATTTTATACAGCCCATCAACCTAATTTTTTATTAGATCACTAAGTAAAATTACAAAACAAATATATCCAATATCACAAAAATTACGTAACTAAACATTACTTAAAAGTTGGATTGATGGATTGAACAAAAAGATTTAATTTTTGTCTTATCTACATTTTGGGTACAAAAAATAAAATATTTTGTATTCTCAAAAATACATCTCCATATCGTAATATTGATTAATTAATATTATTTTTATTAAATATTATAAAAAATTATTTATTTTATAATATAAATAATTAATTTTTTATTATAAATTTTATATTTAGTACTGTATAAACTAAATATGGTATAATAAATTTATATATTCAATCTTCCTTTTACTTATTCTATGTAGTACTTTTTATTAATCCAATTTTCACAATTAAACGTTTCTTTAGTTTATAAATTAAGAAAAATTGGTTTGGGTTTTTTTTCAGAGTACTGTAACAAATCCTGGTTTAATCGGCAGGCGAGGTGCGGTGACTAAGACTCCCATGACAAGACTGCTTTTGTTTTTGTTTTTGTTTTTTTTTTTTTAATACATAATATCCACCTATTTCGGCGAAGGGGCCTCCGCGGTTAGGAGAAAATGTACAAAGACGTTTTTGCTTGCAAATTTAATTTTACACAGATTTGGAGCGATCCAATTTGCCGCTAAGTCCTACCTCGTGCAAATTGTAGAGCCCGTAGCATTGCATACTTTTATATGGGCCTGTAATATAATATCTGATATGTGCATTTTCAGTAGATATTAAACGCTATAAGTTTTTTATACAACTTTTAAGAACCTATTTCCACAATATAAAATACTAAAAGGAAATCTCGATACTCTATACCAATTGTAAAATCTATTCTTTATGGTATATAGTGCGCATATTAAAAGTTATTATGTATTTATCCGATAGTAATTATTAAATAATACTGATAAATGTAAAAAAAAAATATTATAGCTTTATATTATAAATTTTACCAAAAATAAAAAAAAAGTTGATATATATATATATATATATATATAGGCTATAATCTAAATTTATTATTGATAGAAAACCCTGATGAATTTCTTACTTTGTTTCTTTCAACTCTTTCTTTTCTCATTTTGACATTCTTATTTTCCATCTCTCTTGTCTTATTTATTACCTATTAATAAAATTACTTTAAAGTTATGTTTTTCATTGGATATTATACTTTTAAACATACAATTATAGATTTAGTGTATACATTTGAGGTGAATATCACATTTAGTATTTAAATATTTCCTATTTTTGCAATTAAGTATTTCAAGTTTATAGGTATTAATTAACTGCCTACAAAAATTTTGAAATCATTTATGGTAGATAAATTGACTAGTCAATTGCATAAAAAATAAATTTTGGGTAGTTAATAAAAAAAAAAAAATAGAGCACAATTTACTTATTTAATTGCAGAAATAAGTAAAATTTAGTTACCAAATTGATACTTCTAAACTTCAAGTAGTTAATTGTGAAAAATGAGCAAATTTAAGTATCATGAGGTAAATTTTGTAATGTCACTTCTCTTGGAGATTGTGTCTTCATGTGATATGAGTGAATATGATGTTATGGAAACATTGATGGGTTCAAGTTATTGAAAATTTTGTTAAGAATTTTAATTTTATGAAAAATTAATAAAAAGCTTAATGGGTTTCATAGTGTACCTTATACTTTATTACGACTTCTAAGGTGCTAAAGGTTATGTTTCAACTCCAAAATTTGGGAATTTGTATATAAAGAATAAGATATAGTAGGATCTTATATTTTATCTACCTTATATTTGGTTACTCTTACTTCATTTTCTATTCATCTCAATATCTTACAAATTGGTTCCTAATATTCTATAGATTCTTTAACCACTTACTCTAGTACCACCTAATGTTATCATACCTTATACACAAGATGTGATCACTCCGTCATGTATTCATACTCCAACATGAATAGACAAAGATTTAGAATACCAGCTATGTACCCTAATATACATATAATCTCTAAAAACTCTCGAAATTAGTATATCTAAGTATAAGGTTCAAATAAAATATAGATTATTTAGATCTTCCATAAACAACTTGACAAATCTCTTAGCATGGAAATAAGATTAAGTTTGAGTAAATCAACTACTAAATCAATTATTATACTTTAGGTTATCCAACAGCTTAACTTCCTTGAGATTCACCACAAGCATCCTTATTGTACATATAATAATATGAAACATAAAGATCCATATAATTAGCACCTAAAATCATAAAATCTTAATAAGGTGAATCGTGAATACCCATTACATAACTACTCCACAAAAATACACATATGCAACACTTATACTTTGATGTACATATTACTAAATGCATCATATAGTTAGTAAATTTAAAATATACAATTTAGTTCGATAAATCAATACAATCCAAATGATTCAAAGCAACTTAAATTCTACTTTCAGATACATGACTAAATGCAAGTCAATATTAAACTTAATTCATCCATAACTAAGCTTGTATACCAAGAAACATGAAGCACGAATCACGATTCTACTAAACATGAATCTACAAAACTATCTAGAGGTTTATCTTATTACATCTAGCAAAACACTCTAATCATCTCACTCTTGGTTCATTACTTATTTCTAACCATTGGCAACTATGTCTATTATAATGTCTAAATTAGTCTCCAGTCCCATCGAATAACACCTAATCTATCAACTTCATCCAATAAGTATAAGACCACCATACCTTGTCCATGGTTACCATATCTAGGTTCACATGGCCATGTACAAACATTACAACAGTTAACTTAGCCTTATATTCACTAATCCTATTTCACTATCCTAAACACACATTGGACATATTACAATAGCTACTTACCTGTTAACCATTAGCTCAATTATTTGATAAAAACTTAGAATTAACAATACCTATAATTTAATACATATTAGATTAACAATTGATTCCTTTCATTCATGGAACTTAAGTTTAGAATTGTGCTTTCCTACTTACACTTTAATTAAAGCCTATAGAATTCATTTAGCAACCTTGATCTTGTAAAACATAACAAAGGAATGTTGGTTAGGTCGATTGGGGCTTAATGAGTTAGTTGATCATCATTTCAAGAGGAGGCTATTCAACCTTAAGCTTAGCTTAATGATTGGTTGACCATCAATCTAGGTGGGGTAACCACGGTTTTATGTAAAGGCTTAAGTGTCTGTATTTTTAGGGTTGACTAATTCAAGTATTTGAGAGCTTTTTATACCTTGATTAAAACTCAACTTTTATGTATTGGAATACCCATTCACTAAAGAGATTACAACTTATCTAATGATTCAAATCCTAGGTATCATCTAAACTCATAATGGATTATCTCTTATAGATCTAAGGTAGGGGTTAAGAAAAAAGAGAAGGGAAAAAAAAAAAAATCAATTATCAAAGCTCTTAAGGAATCGATCGTCCTCTTAAAAAAAAATATGGTCCCATACTTTTGACAAAAATCTTTTCTTAGGATTGTGAAGGAATCAAATTTCCATTGATTTGGAGAGAGAGAGAGAGCTTTCTATTGAGACAATAAAGAACATGATTGATGGCTTACCTTTACTCGTATGTTTCACCACAAATGTTAATCCTTGATCTCTAAACGACGCAAGGGGTTTAGGATTTAGATACATTGATCTTTTAGCGATAAGAGACTCCTTGGATTGATTAGAGAAAGAAACCTTACCGGTAGACATCGAGGGAACTATTGCATACCAAAAACTCTAAAAACCCTTGACTGAGATAGAAGAGCCCAGGGATTTCTTGAGAGGGAGAAGGAGTTGGTGGCTATCGAAAAAATAAAAAGAGGAGGTTCTTGGTTTATATTAAGATTTGCAAATAAGCTACATGTTAAACCTAGGAACAATAGGCGGGATAAATTATTTTTATGCCATCGCATTTAATATATATATACTACTTGATTTAAATTGATCTTTGAATCATAGGCAATAACCTTTGTCCAAAAAGAAAAAAAAAAACGAAGTCATAGGAAATACACATGTTTTGCAAACATTTGTACGGAAGAACATGAAACCTCAAATGATAGACAAATCGAGTTCACAAAATCAATTTTGTCACCGTCAATTTTGACGGGCCACAACATTTTTGCTCGGAGGAATTTTATCTGTTGTAATCTGTATTTGGAGACTGATTCACAGGGTCCACATCGTTTCAAGAGCCCCCGCCGTTTCGGTGCTACATAGCAATCGACCGACGATGGAAGAAAGTTTTTGGACGAGTGCTGATGAAGTTAAGGCCAGCCGATCGAGAAACTTTGGGTAGATGTGTTGGTCGAATAATCTAAAATATTAAGGTAGTCTGAGATTTTTGTATTAGGATTTGTTTTCAACAAATAGAGGTCTTGTATAAAGTTACAGCGATGAGATAGAGAGGTCAACCGTAGTGTAGTAATAACAAGCTGTGGTTAATACGTGGTTTGTTTTTATTTAATTTTCCCTTTTCTAAATTCTCTGAACCAATTCGTCCTAAATAACAAAATGTAATTAACCTTAGCTAGGTTTCTTTGTTCTCTTATCTTTGTATTGGAGATCTCGAATGTTAAATTGTTAATTTCAAAATTAATATGTTTCAATTGTTCTTTGTGTTATTTAAGTGTTTGGTATCTAATTGATTGACTCATGTCTGTTTACTTTTTGAAATGGAATAGATAAGAAATGAAAAACTTATGTCTTGGAAACGATTATTAATAGAAATAGGTTAGAAGTTTTTATTCCAATATTTATTTCCTGCAAATTTTCATTGTAGGGAATATATATTTTAACGTTTACTTCATTTATTAATTAAATTATTAAATTTGGTGTATAATTAAAAGTACCAATTTGCTCTTATTTTTAGATGAGTAATTTTGTCAATTTAAGCTTTTAGTGGGGTTATGATGGACAAGATACCATATTTTTATTCCTTCTTCAGAGGTGATAAAAAATTTCACTTTTTGTAAGTTATTAACTATTCCCTCCACTAAGAGATTAGAAAAAGCACCAGGGGTGGGAATTCCCTGCTTAAAATCCAAGTGAATGGGTTAATAAAAAGTTGAGAGGGAATGGTTGTTTTGTTTCTTTTTATTATCTCCAGTAAATGAGTCATTAGTTTGTGAGGAATTTAGAAATGAACCCTATATATAGCTTCTTGTGAAACATATCATGAGTAAAATGAAAATATTTTCTATAAATCATGCATCACCTAAGAATTCCTAGATTAGTACTGCGTTTTTTCACATGAAAACTTGCATAGAGGTACGGTAGGTTCTTAATTGAGAAAAAAAAAAAAAAAAGGTTCGATATAACTCGACAGTATTGAATATATGCGAGGATTTCGATAGGTGATAGTCAAAATCTTTGTAGGCCAAATGAAAACAAAGTTGCGTTTTGTCATTGAGAAATTTGGTATTATATAATTTTTAATTGTTGCTTTCTCGTTTTCTATAGTTTTAGTTTTAGTTTCTTAAGTCACCTTTTAATTCGGCCGTTTAGATGCATAAGTGAATGAAACTCACTTATGAATTTGTTACTTGAATTAATCTACTGCACTTGCTAGGATACCCGCACGAAGCTACCTCAACGAAATGTTTAGGATTTCACTCTAGTTTTTCTTTCATCTGTGATTGAAAAACAAATCATGAAGACGTATGGCATACTTGTAACTATGTACATGTACTTCTAGAGTAAAACACGCTACACACACATAACACACACAAACACACACACATATATATATATATATTTATATAGTATATAAATACTAATTAGAGTTCGACATGTAGGTAGTTTCTAAAAAAAAATACTACTTATAAACTGTGTATCACATATCCAAATATGATTAGTAATTATACGTTAGGTGTACATACATTGGTGAATAATTATTATAATCGAATCCTTCTTGGTGAATTGGAATAATTAATTGTGATAACTCAATGGAAATTCATACAATCTATTGTAATGATTGTGATCAATAGGTTTTACTAAAATTTATGATTTGAAGAGATGGAAATCCTAAAGTTGATGCTAAATCTCCATATTTGAAACATTTAAATTTATAGATTAACTTGATATGTCAAGGAACTTTCATTATCATCAATTTCTTTTGTTAATATATTCTATATAATGAGGGTAGAGAGAAAAAGAAGAACTGAATTTAGTCAATTCCCCTATTACTATAATATCGTATCAAAAGGTTTTGTAGTCTTGTCTCCGGTTTTGATAGAATTAATAATAATTTTTTATTTTACCTTTAATTTATATCTATTATAGCTAAACTAGTTGAACGATTTAAATTTAATAAATATAAAACCAAAGATGAAATGGATGGTTGGATTTATTTTTTAAAAAATATAGATAGAATTTTTGAAAAATTGCTATCCTAGGTACTACATTCAAAAGCATGTATTACCAGCAGTGTTTTTTCTTTTCTTGTTTGGTTTTTTAAATGAAAAATGGAATTTACGAAGAAGTGTTATTTGAATGCATGCTTGGGATGTAGGAGATTGCTCCTCTTCAATTTAGTAAACACCGGGGACCGTTATTGCCAATACCAAAATGCAGCATTCACCTTTCTCCTAGGCTGCTTTAGACATCTTGGGATAGAAACGTTTCCGTGGTATGCAAGAATTTGAGTTATAATGTGAGAGATGGCTGATAAATAGCCAGTACGATAAATACAAAACCAGTCCATTTAGGTCTTCGCAAAGGAAAAAATAAGGCATCGTATATGTCTGCAGACTTCATGGGAGAGAGGGAGGGAGAGGGAGAGAGAACGTTCTCATTCTCAATAGTAACGCAAGTTATTAGGCAGCAAGCGCAGCACTGTACTGGCATCGTCATTGAAAGGGGAAGGACTCTGAATCTCTGATCAGGTGGAGCGGTTTTCTATGAATACAAGAAATGTCAGAACCTTTTTCTTGAAAACATATAATAAAAACACCGAAACTTATATAGCTTTTGTTTTGTGATAGGAAACAAAATCACCCAATAGAGGGAAGGAGTAAAAAAAAAAAAAAATCACAAAACGACGACATGATGCCCATGAGGCAATTGCTCAATAATTTACTCCGCAAACTTACGTACGAAAGCCTTAGGAGGCCTGGCCCTAGCTTAGCCTGTAACTTTTATAAGCCGTAGATGAATTATTTATTCAGAATATTCTGTTACTCTTGGATGCACTTTATGGTGTTTATCTGATTCATTTATAATAAAGAGCTTCAAATTTGATGATGCGCGTAACGAGAGATGAGAACAGGTTAAAGTATAATTTTTTGGTGCCCTTTAACCTATACATCATACTAAAAGCTTATTAGGAATTACAACCTGACGACACTTCTGGCTTTTCAAACATATTCTCTAAATCTAATCAAAATAAGTCCATTAGCTTCCAAATTGGTTTATCTCATAATGGCCTACCAACTAATAATAGGTCAAATTTAATATTGTTTGTAATATCTTAACCCCAAAATAGTTAATGGTTAAGTCCGCAGATAGTTAACAACTCCTTTTAGCAATCATATGATTAAAAGTTTTTAACAAATGTTGATCCGATTTTATTTGGTTTGTACACATATTAATTTTCTTCAACAATTCAAGTGAGCATTTTTACTATCATAGAGTATCATATAAAAAGAAAAGTTACAATTTGCATTACAACAATAAGAAAGAGAAGAAGCAATTTAACGATTAATATGGACATCATGTGTATCTTCTAATAATCTTTGTTCTTGACGGAAGCAAATATATATGCATGAAAGCTCACATGATATGATCGATAGTCCAGTTAAGACATCATATATATTGAAAGGACACACTCATTTGCCATATGCTTGTATCGACACTTATAAAAACTTTTTAAGTTGAGATTATTCATACAATGTGTAATATGGAAAAGTTGTTAGAGAAATAAATTATTTATTAAGTTGTAATTTCCTAACAATGTTTTATAACATTAAAAAGTAGTTACATGTTAAGAGTATATAAGTTTGATAAACAGTTTTGGTTTAATGATATAGATAGATACTGTAATATTGCATACGGAAACAAAATATCGCAGTGTCTAATTTGCTCCAATAATACCTAGGACAATCACAATTGTGTACGTAAAGTTCTTTAATAATCCGTAATTCAACAGGCCGATAACAACTTTTCTCAATTCTAGCCTCACCGAAAGGAAGAAGGATAAGACATGAAACTCAGAATTGAAAAAGAGCTGAGTTGTCATCCTGTCATATGATATATATGAGTCTATACAACACCTAGACCCTTTTGATACACAATTATTCTACATGGCTGATGAATCTCTATCAGTTGGTTAATTAGTTTCTGCTTAACAAGACATGATTACCAGCTAATGTCATGTATGATCACACTTACCAGAAATGTGCGCGAAACTCCAAGGCTTGTCCACATTTCGAAGGTGACAAGACTTTTCTTGTCCGGCTTCCTATGAAGACCAAACATGAACACTTAAGCAACCAAGGCCAATACCTCAACCACTGAGCTAGTTTTCAGATACCTTACTAATCTTAGAACCATAATTTTCCCACAAGTTATCCCCATCACCCATTAGAAATCGAAAACAACTGTCTTGTATCACGTTTCCAGCATTAGAACTTGAAGGAGAAGAACCATGATAATTCAATTGAATTCTCCGTGACGCCTCCTGCCCTTGTTGATCATGAATTTCACAGTACCCTTCAGAGTGAATCAATTCGCTGTTTTGATTGTGATAATAACAACTCCCCGAGTTACTATCCTTGCGCTTCTTGGTGTACTCAAAGTTATCTCCATTAGTTTTCCTCAAAAATTCCTTGATGCTGTCTAATTTTCCTTTGCACATCAAGCTACTCCTATCATATCCAAAGCAACCAATCCTAGCTGCTTCCATTGACTCATCACTTCCAATTTCATTGAGATTATGATTGTTGTGAGTGCTTTCATGACATCCAAAAGTTGCCAGTAATTCATCTGCTCCAGCAAAATGTTGTAGTGCCTCCATTAACGCAGCATCCCGAGCCTCCATCCAAGCCCTCTCTTTAGCCCAGAACTTGTGTTCCCTTTCCATCCTTTCCGTCTCTTCTTTCCTCCACTCTTCTTCTCTTAACACCCTTTCCTTTTCCTTGTCTTCAAGGGCTTTCATCATTTTGTCCATCCAAGCTTCTTGTTTCTCCATTAGCTTCTTCATTTGTGAGTCTATGAAGTCCTTTACTTTCACTTTCCAGCTCCTCCCACCACCTTGTCTTTTCCCTTTACTTTTCTCCACACAAATGCCGCTATGATCAAGCAGTCCCGAGCTTCGATGCTCGTTATCATCATCAGATGATGAAGTTGTGAAGTTATTGTAGGAGCTAGAGAGGCTTAGGCTTTCAGAATACTTGTGAGACTGATGAGACATATCCTGATTAATGCTAAATGGAAGTTGATATCGGAGGGACTGACCTTGATCTGATGCGAAACGTTGAGTTTCGGATGCGAGTGTTGTGTTGTTGTTGGTGTTCTCACCGTAGAGGGCTTCAAGCTGACGGAAAAAGCGATAATGCTTACCGTCTTGTCTTCCTGCTTTCCCCTCTTTGGTCTTCTTATAATACTTGTACAAGTTTTCAAACTTTTCCCTACATTTCTTGCCACTTCTGTGATATCCATGCTCCTCAGACATTATCCTTCAACAAAGAGAGACCACAACCACTCATCATCAATTCCTTGTCTCACAAATACTAAGATCTAAACTTCCTAAACATATGCTAAAAAGGAAATTACAATGTTTAAGAAATCACGAACAGAAAACTGAAGATATTAGGGTGGTTTAACTTTAAATTAGCAACATAAAAGTGAACTTCCTACAAAAAACGTAGAAAAAGAATTTACATAATCGCTGACATTAATGATGAATACATATATGATATATGTGCTTGCATATCAATTATAACTATAGTACTTGATATTTATCAAGCAGTCTGGTAGTACTATTAAGAACAAGATTTCGAGCATAACAAGTACAAGATTTGCAACGTGAAACCTAAGTACCCGAATAGGTTTAAGTGAATTTAGGCGTGGTAGTACTAGATATGAAGGCTGCATTATGCAAAGCTCCAGGATAAGAAAATGAGTCAGTTCAGTGCATGTATAGTGGCACTGGCAGTTAGCAGCAGCTTATAGAGGACAGTCAAACCTAACACGAAACCACCATAACAACGAGTTCGACAAGCAAAAATAAGAGAACCTGCAGCTACATCAAAACTGAACTGAACCCACTAGTCAAGTCATTTTAGCCTAAAATAAAGCGTTTCTCCTTTTCTCTGAACGAAAACACCCAGTGACACAGTGATCCGTCACAGTTTCTCTACTACTAGCATTACTACTGATTAAGAAGCTGCTTAAGAGTGACATGAACTGAACGTACGAAAAAAAAATTTTACCCTTGCCAGAAAATTAAGCACACATGAACCTATGATTTGGATCCGACATTAATATTATTAATTCATGGTTGCTGTCATGCTCATGCTCTCGAATAAGTATATTGTTTGTCTTGATTAGGGTATTTAAATTAGATATGTATTGTGTGTAACTGTATATATACCTAGAAACTTCATCCCATAGTGGACCCTTTTGATTAGCTTCTTTAAACCTAGAATCAAGGCGGGATCTGATCTCAAGTAGAGTAAGTGTCTCCTGCCTTGGCCACCTCCCGTTGCTGCCATCGCCTCCGCCGATGCCGTTGCCTCCATTTTCGACCTCCAAAGCACTGAAGGACATCGCGGGAGCAATATTGTTAGCACCAATCGTGCTACCGGTAGTATTAGCAGAAGGAGAAGCAGTAGAATTGTTGTCGCAAAGCTCGTGTAACCTAGTAGGATAGGGAGGGATCATGTGCTGGTGATCATTCACTTGCTGGTGTTGATGCTCCATTAACATTATCTGCAAACGCTGACAAGGAGGTAAAGGAAAGTAGGGTTGTGAAGAGAAGTGGTGAGGAGGAGGTGGTGGTGGTGGTCTTGGTGGGGGTGGGGATGGTGGCAGTGGTGTCGTCGTGGGGATAAGGTGTCGGAAGTCTGAGAGGGAATATTGTTGGTGGTGATCTTCCATTTCCATGGATTTGAAAGGGAATTAAGGGAAAGGAAAGGAAGGAAAAAGGATGTGCTAACTGCTAAGCGAGGAAAAAGGAGGTAGAGAAAGTGAGAGTGAGAGTGAGAGTGAGAGCGAGAGTTGAGAGGAAGAGGAGAGGAAAGAAGCGGCAGAGTCGGATCGTGTCGTTCACGAAAAAAGCTGGAATTTTATGCACAGGACGATGGTCCCATGTCCGTGTCCATGTCCTGGACCTGGCTACCTTTCCTTAGCCTCAAGAAGTGTATACTCTTACTCTTTGTATAATATGTTCCAATTTACTGCTCATCTCTCTCTCTCTCTCTCTCTCTCTCTCCCTCTATAAACATACACACAAGCTGCAGTGCATGCTGGATGTTTCGGTCTCTTTCCGTATTTTTCTTTTAGGTGTCAAACTAGTATATACACACATTCCGACGCATAACCAATGTTTGAGATTATGTATAATAAGACGATGTTATCCGGATATTATAAGACATTCCAAATATTTTGATAATTAGGATTATTGACTTGTAACTCTACCTAAAATAAGTTTAGAGATCTATTTCCACCGTAAATTTCTTTACAGAGTACTTGTTAATTTATTAATTTACCAAAAACAATAATGAAACTACAAAGACTAGGAGTTACCTTTTATAAGATGTCTATTTGTTTTCAAATGACACATGGTAATTATTTTATATAAGACACTTGGGTGGCCACTCTAGTAAAAGCCCGTAGATTTCAACATTAAAGAGAGATTTCACATCATATACGAGGCGGGTTTAGATTGTAAAACCAGGTCCACCTTCTGACCGTGCATGAATTAGCCTTGATCCCCAACTGAAATACTGACTTATCTTGTGTGCAAATAGAGCAGAACGACCAAATTATATCTTATAACCTAAATAAGAATTAACAAAAAGCAAAGAGTTTTTTACTACTTAAAAACAACAAAAGTAAATAAGTACATGCGCCAAACATTTACATATATAAGTTAGCTACATATGGTATTTAGTTTTTGTTCGAATCTCATTGAGAGATATTCAAATCAAACCTAAACATAGTGTTAATTATTTTCAGCTTCCACTCTAATTCGTTTCGATAAAATGTTATCAAAGTGACTGGAATGAAATTGTTAATACTACATAATTGTCCTTAATCCACGATATAAAAGCAACAAATTTAGGTATAAGTGGTGAATCATTATCTTTTTCTTTTTAAGATAAGCAGCGAAGTTCATTGCTTACATGTCCATATGTTGCCAAGTTGGATAAAACGGTGAACACTCATAGCTGAGTCTAGAGCGAGAAGCTTTCTTGCCCATTAATTGGCTAAGCGGTGACGTGTCGCCCATGTTACTCGTTGCATAAAGCCGTAAGGGGCAAAATTTGCAACGTAAACTCATCGCTTAGCTTTGGCAAAAAAAAAAAAAAAAAACGAAAAATCATCGCTCAGCCCATTCCTTTTATTAAAAAGAAATATTCTCTCATTTATTTATTGTCCTATTCTTTACAATTCACACTGGTCTCTTCATCCTCTCTTTTTCTTCTTCTCCTTCATGATTTCATGTTATTTTTTATTTTCAATTGTTGTAACAAATTTCTATATTTTTGTTGTGAGGAAACTACTGATCATAGTTAAATCAACTAAAAAGGGAGAGAGGTTGGGGGTGTGTGGGTAGGGAGCAAATTGGGGTTCAACTCCTTAGGAAGAGTCCAAATGGGCTTCAACCTCGATTAGCTCCTCGTTTCTCATCACCTGCAAGATGCCTATTGTGGATGTGTCTATAGGGACTCTCCAACCCTCAAGTTAGCAAGGAAGACAAGGAAATAGGGGTTGGGGACTTGTTGAGCACTCCTTAGGGATGATGCTTAAGTGAGGAAGTGTTATGAAAGGGGATGCGTGAGAGCTTAGGAATGGAAAGGGGTTCCCACATAAGGTTTTTAGGAATCCTTTACTTGTTAGCCTCTCACACTATTTATAGTGTGAGGAGGCATAACTACTTAGATACATGTTGTTTTAGGATTCGTCCGTACTTGGTAAGTAGTAAGAGATATGTACTGTAAAAGTAGTAGGGTGGCTTGGGGAGTTGGTTAACTATAACCACATTGGCAACCACGTTTTTAACCTATGGATTTGACACCCTTAGAGTATGTTGGATGCATTGGCCATACTACAGATGTCAGGGCTCAATTAATGAGTTGAGATAGGATGCCAGCACTAGAGATAAGAAAGGAGTGAGGAGGTAAAAGGGAAGGTGCAAGCATGTTGCAAGTGGTGAGTTAGGCCCCGGATGGGATTTACAAGAGCAATGGGCGTCTTAGCTCTTTGTGCTTGGACTTGATGGCGGGGTCTTTGGGCATTGGGTGAGCTTCCAAGGATAGTATTCGTTAGGGATTGCTTGAGTCTTGGGGGTGGTGTGCTTGGATTGTCAATTGCCATGGGGCTTGGAGGTTGTAGAGATGCTTGAGTAAGCTAGAGTACTTAGAGAACACGAGGTGCTTATTTCTTTAAGTGCGATTGGGCCTTTAGAGATCTTCCTCGGACTTGGGCCTCGAGCTAGGCCAAAGTTAAGTATCAACATTTGCCTCCTTACCTTTCTTAGTGTCGAGGGCGTGAGGAGATTAGGTTTGCTAGAAGGATCAGTTTGAGGCAAGGAGAGCTTTGCTTCGAGTAAGGCATCTACCATTGGGTGACACGACGTTTCACATGTTAACAAGGCTTGTTCTTAGTGTAATTGATGTGACCTTTGAGCTGCTTAAGGTGTCATAATGATCCTTGGGAAGAGCAACATGTAATTATACCCCTCTTAGGAAGGGCTGTGCATATGGGGCGTCTACATACGTGGCCATGCTAGCGAATTACGTGCATGGATTGATTTAGACCATCTGCTTGAGGAGTAAGACAAATGGATGGTTAAGACATAGCGCACATCTTTGTAGTTAGTATGTGCTTCGGTAATGGGGAAAACCGTTCATCTTCTTATTTGGTTTACTTATATAAAGGAGTGCTTAAGGCCTCATTTTTTACCTTCGCTCTAAAATAAAAAAGAAAACTCTATTAAGATTTTTCTATAGAGCACATTTAAGACCTTTTTAGTATGTCTCTTCTCTTGTTCTTATGCAATAGTGATGGCAGGTGAGTGAACTTTTGATCTTTAGCATGAATACTTGGGTGCTTTAATCTCAAGGGAGATTGACCGAGACTATGAAGAGATCATTTTGCAAAGGAAATGGTAACCCTTACTCTCCCCCTAAACAATGGCAGTAGTAATAGACGATGGCAAGTGGTAAGTCTTGTTGACTTAAGATGAGAAGAAGGCTTTAGCTGCTGGGAAACCCTAAGTTGTGTATTCCTTGGATGGTGAGGATGATATAGAAGAGGAGCCATTGCATAAGATGAATTTGAATAGCAATAGATGTGCTCACATATCCTTTATTATAGATAATGAAAAATTAAGGTTGGTGAATTGGATAGTGAAGAATGTGTCTAGTTAGCGAGTAGAGTTGCATGTGGATGGTGAAAGGGCTTTCGAGATAGGTGACGATTCCTCTTTTTATATATATGTGAAGACATTTAAGTTGAGGCTGTAGTTACCATTCTCGAAGTTCTTAGTGGAGGTTTTTAATTGCTTTAAGATCGCCCTAGGTTCCTTAAGCACAAATGCTTGAGCTCAGTTGCTCGAGTGTAAGTTCGTTTGCTTGTAAATACTACGAAAGTTGATAGTTTGTCTCTTTAGGCATCTGTTCTAAGTAAAGTAGGGCCTTGATGGTTGGGTGTATATTGCTAATTAGGGTGAACCTTTGAAAGTTTTTAATGCTCTTTTGAACAAGGTAGATTACTGGAAGGAGTATTTCTTCTACATTTGAATGCTTGAGAGGTCGAACTTCTCGACGACTTGATTGGTGCCTATTTGATCGAGGTTAGTTGATCACTTAAGTGTCGAGGATGATGAGGCTAAGGAGGAGTTATTAGACCTAGCCAACTAGAAAAGGCACAATTTGAATGTATAGTAATGGCGAACCTTTGTATAGCATTAAGATAGGTATCCCCTGCTCTTTGCTGAGGGGGAGTGACTTGGTATTTGCAGTATCGCGTCGTTGTCATGATGCAGGATGTTGGGTCTGCTCATCCTCAGCTTCGTGAATGATTATGTTTTTCTTTTTATTTGTACTAAGTCATTGTTTATGCTTGCAGCTATGTAGGTAGCTTTAGAGGATGCAAAGCGGAGGTTGCTCGCTATCTAGGATAAGGGCATGGTCAAAGCAGCTAAGGCTGGTAAGAATAGATGGCAAGGGCTTATAGAGGGGGATGGGGAGAGCTTGCAACCCTGCTCCAAGAAAAGCAAGAAGAAAAAGGCACTCAGGTAGCATACCATTTAGGAGGTCGTGTAGAATGTAACCGAAGGGGTTGCTATTGGTATCCCTATTATATTAAGCACTAGTGCTAGTAAGGTGGGCTAGGTTATGCAGATGGTGGAGCCTTAGCAAGTTGAAGGGGTTGGAATTGGTAGTTTGGGAGGTAATCTAATGAGGTGGAGTAGGATGCCTTAAGGTAGTACCTTTGTTCAAGAACAATAAGAGGGGTTTAAGGCGACCCCTCAAGACATTGAGGTTTAAGCTATTGATGTATTGGATGATGAGGAGCCTATGTAGTTAGTGCCTTGTAAGAAGTAACTAGTCATGCAACAAGAGCTTGAGCCTTCTATGGCCTTATTCGGGAGATTGTATAGCGGATAGACCAACTTCACGCTAAGTTTAGGCGTCTCTTCATCGAGAAGAGTGATACTGAGGCTTTTGCAGAACTACTTTGGAGGCATAACGAGGTAAGTCGTTATTACTAGTTCTTCTTAAGTGCTTCATGTTGTTTGCCTGATAGACATTATGTCTTTGGCTTTGTGGTAGTTGTATTACTTGTTGGACTACTTGCTCGCATTCAACTGCAAGTACTAGCAATCTAAGAGGAGCCAAGTTAAGGCTGAGGTGAAGAGGCTTCATAAGGCACTTGAAGAGGAAAAGAGGCAATGTGGCGATTTATTGACCACGTATGGGGATCTGGAGCACTAGCATTAGGAGCTTATGGAATGGGCCAAGAAGTTAGAGATTGATCTCAAGGAAGCCCAAACTTTAGTCAGGTATTCTAGGGAAGAGTTAGCTAATTTGAGAGCCAAGCTTGAGGGGAGGAGGAAAGAGCTGAAGGATACTTGAGCTAGTTTCATGTGAAGGAAGCTGAGTTGATAAATGGGAGGGGTCCGTCTACCATGGTGAAGCAAGAGCTTTTCTTCAAGACTTTGAACGACCCATTTATGGAGAGGGCTATGAGCAGTGTCGGTT
This sequence comes from Lumnitzera littorea, assembly GCA_024138015.1. NCBI lineage: Eukaryota > Viridiplantae > Streptophyta > Magnoliopsida > Myrtales > Combretaceae > Lumnitzera > Lumnitzera littorea. Next base: position 30,173,121 of record JAMXBB010000002.1, read on the forward strand.
TTGCATTGGCTGAGAAGGCTCGAAAGTAAGTTCACGAAAACTTCTCGGGAGTAGACTTGACCTTTTTGAATTAGCTCGATGATTCAACGGTTGTTGGCAATTAGGAAGGAGAGGCGTTGTTAGAGGGCTCTATTGAAGGAAGCTCTAATAGTGATGGGGATGAGGACAAGAGTGAGAGGTTGACTAAGAGGAGGAGGAGATTGAGAATGTTGCTGTAGATTAGGCCAAAGTGACCCTATTTCTTATTGGTTGTTTTTTTGTTTTTGTTCAACTATCATGTGTAGCTCGGGTAAGATGTCCCTTTTTTTTTTCTTCTAAGGGGGATTGGGATGCCGATCTTCCCCCCTCTAATGTAAATAATCAAATGAAGTAATGGAATTATCCTCTTACTTAGTTTGCCTCTATTCTGCTCTCTTTGCTCTCTTCTTTTGCTGTCTCCTTTTTCTTGTTGTCAAATTATTGTCCTCGATGTTCTAATGGGGACTTAAGTCATGAAATTTTTATAAGTCCCTCTGTGTGCTCATTGTTTAAGCTGCTTCACTTGTGTCTTTTGATTCGATTTTCTCGAGGACACTCGAGCATGGTGTGATTAAACTTTGCAGGTTATTTGTCTACGCAAAGTGTGCGGTAGGTCAATTGGCTTAGGCTTATCTCTGTTGACATCATACAATCTCTTAAGTAAAGTGCACCTTGGGTAGACTATGTGCCTACCAGCAGTATTATCTTAGGCAACATGCCTTCTAGAAGGCATTTAATGTGGGTATGACACATTGATATTTCTTAGAGGGGTTAGTTAGGCTACCATTCAATCCTGGCCATTGGATTGGTGTTACGTAGACTACTGGGGTTGTATTGGACCTCCTATATAAAGGGTTTGTGGGTCATTTGTTCCTCACTTCAAAACATTCCAACATTCCTTTGTTGAGAGCTAAATGAGAGCCTATATTCCTTTTTGTTTCACCATGACTGAGTCAAGGATGATCATATTGAAAGGGAGGGTATACGAGCTTAAGTTGTGCCATCGCAACAAGCTCCTTGGGCACCGATTGAGGGATGTAAAGGGCTGCCCAATGGCTGGGGATAGCCTCTATGCACTAATTGAGGGGTGTATGTAGATTTCTAAGCCCCTTAGTCTTTGCTTTGTTATTCATCTTCAGGTTATCGTAGCATTGATGTCATGGATGCCTGGATTCCTGTGGAAGATGGCTAATTATTGTCTCTTGTCCATGATGTTTTTGGCCTTGAGAGGGGGGACTCTGGCGATTAAGCGGTTCCTCACCTTCATTAGCCTAAGGACTCCTAGGGGTTATGGGCTTCAAGAGCATGATAGTCTATACAAGTTTAGATGCTCTCTTATGCCCATCAATGTTTATCCTTATGAGCTTAAAGTACTCAGGTGACTTTCATGGCTCTCCAGTGGCTTTTAGCTGCATACTCCAAGGGGTTAGGCGATCCCTAGTCACTTGTGAGTGTGAGATGCATCCTCTCTGGGTTCGTCATGGTGGCGTGTGCATGATAGAGGAAGAATGTGCTGCTGCAACTCTTGGATGGGTGTAAGGGACTTTGTCTAGTGGTCACTACGACGATAAAGGAGGTATAGTGTGTGCATTTCCTAGATACCATGGCAGTCACCTTAGAGTTAAGTGGAAGTTGTGAGTAATTCATCTCAAAGATGAGCTGCTTACGGGCAATTGATTTGAAGTTGAAGGTATGTGTCAAGGTCTGGTGCTTAGTATTAGATTAAGAAATGGCCTTTTGCCTCTTTTTTGTTGCTTTCATTTTGCTTTCATCTGTAATTAGGGTCGGGATGTCGACCTGTAAGGCTTTATAATACTTCCTTATATAATGAGATGCCCTTTCTCTTATACCTATTTGTTTGGCTTCTTATTTGATTTGCATTCCTTTTTTTTTTCCTTTGCTGCTTTGACCTTGATAGTTTAAAGAAGTCATCGTTAAGTTTTACGAACCAAGCCTAATGGGCTCATCTTTGCTGATGATTGTAGCTTCGTGTTCTAAGACGCTGGTGTAAATGCCAACTTTTAGGAGGTGCTCGTGGATGATGATTGGCCCTAGGTGAGGTGAGGGCGTGGGGTCGACTCGTGCCATTTATTAGTGAATTTCTTGTAATGTTAGTGTAAATACTAACTCGAGGCCTTAACCCTTGCAATGTAGGTGTATGTACTAACTTATGGAGAGATTGGGGATGAAAATCGACTCGAGTGCAAGAGCGTGTTGGGAACTTGCCCTAGCAATTAATGTGTTGCCCTTAGTGTTAGTGTAAGTACTAACTTTAGGTGCATGTTTGGGGATGAGAATCAACCTTGAGTGAGAGAGCGTGGTTAGGAATTATGCTTGCAAGAAATGTGAAGCCCATGGTTTTAGTGTAAGTACTAACTTTAGGTGTATGTTCAAGGATGAGGATCGACTTGAGTAAGAGGGTAGTGTATGCCAACAACAATCAAAAGATTATTCAAACAAGTGTAAGGAACTCGTCGATAGATTAACTATAACAAGGGGTTACGGATGTAATGATCACATTAGAAGACTTAGTTAAACTATGGCCTTAAGTTTTCCATGTTCCACACTTTAGGGATAGGCTATGTGTCTAGGGTCTCTATCTTGTACACTCCTTTGCCCACATCTTCTATGACGCGCATTAAGTCCTCCCAATTTGGGCCAAGTTTGCCCTATCATTTGTGTGAGTCGGTAGCTCCTAATTTCCTGTACACTAGGTCCTTGGGGTAGAAGACCTTGTGCTTCACTCTCTTGTTGTAGTATCGAGCCATGCGCTATTGATAACCAGCTATTTAAGGTTGTATGATATTACATACTTCCTCAATGGTGTTGAGGCCACCTTAGAGGGCCATGTGGTTAGTGTTCACATCAAAGTTTTGGTTGTATGTAGTTCAAGCTCGATTAAGAGGACAGCTTCTAAGCCAAAAGTTGAGTGAAAGGGGTTTCTCTTATGGAAGTTTCATGGATTGTTTGATACTCTTATAGTATATTGAGAGTGCATCTGCCTAACTGCCTTCAGCCCGCTCGACCCTTTTCTTAAGGTTACCTAAGACGATCTTATTAATTGCCTTGGCTTGGTTGTTGGTTTATAGGTGAGTGACTGAGGTGTAATGGAGCTTTATGTAGTAATTCTTGCAGAAATCCTAGAACTTTTTTCTATCAAATTGTTGGCCATTGTTGGTGATCAATGCCATGGGGACTCTAAAGCGAGAGAGGATGTGAGGAAAGACGAAGCCTTCCATAGCTCGGGTAGTGATGGTCACCATTTCTTGGGCTTCCACTTACTTGCTAAAGCAGTCGATTGCTACCAAGATGAATTGTTGACCTTCAGATGCCTTTGGGAATGAGCTAAGCACATCTAATCTCAACAGGGAAAATGGCCAGGGGCTTATCATAGGGTACAAGTTAGAGCTTGTCGTATGGGAGATTAAGGATTGCTTCTAGCATTAGTGTCATCTCTACACTAAAGCCCTTGCATCTTTCTTCATTGCTTTCTTTTGGCTAATAGTAACCTAGTCTTAGGGCTCAAATGTATAGAGCTTGAAACCATATGTGATTGCTACATACTCTTACATGGAGTTCCTATAGAGCATGGGTGCCTTCTTTGGTTTTAAGATATCAAAGGAGTGACATGTTTTGGCCTGTTGGTATAACACGTTGTTGATGAGTGTATGGTTGGCTGATAAGCTAACCTCTTCGCTTTTGCTTTATCATTAGGTAACAATTTGGTATGCAGATACTCTACATTAGGATCCATCCAACAAGGGTGAGAATCTACTAGTTGGACCTTGAGGACCTCTTGCTTGCATTGGATCGTGTTGCATTTGAGGAGGTACTATATGAAAAGCGGTTTGACTCTACTATATTGAGCAAGGACAGTATGATGGGAATTAAGCTACGGGACCCCTAACCCGCAGCCAAGCTCGAGGATTAGAGAGGCTAGCATGACAAATCTTCATGTTCCAACCAACCCTTATCGAAGCCGAATACTTACTTGCTGAGTCACCTCTAATGCCGTGCCGTATGACCACCCTTTATTTTGTGGCATGCCGAGTTGATGATTACTCTCTATTGCCCAGCTGCCTAATCACTTAGCATCATCTTTACCGAGATGCCGAAAGAGAGAATTTGGACTGATTAAGAAATCCTTGCTTGAACAAGCCCATCTGTCCATACTTTTTGTTTGCATCTCCTAACGACCCTGCTAATGTTGCATCGCCATGTGTACAGTATCACATGTAAAATCTGTAGCACTAATGATTAGTTTTCTTGTATATTAATTTTTGCCCCCTTGTAACACGTAGATTGCCCCTTTTAGGAAATGTTATTTTTATCTTTTCCTTTTGGGTAAGTTACCTTAGTTTGTGGGTATAAATACTCCTGTACTTTATATTATAACATTATCAAATTACCTTCAATACACTTGAGTACTTTCTTCTTTGCATAAAAACTGCTTGTTTATTCTCAGCATTACTCTTATTCTATCCTTTAAGCAAGGTTAGGTGGCGAGTAACCTCACTAGACTAATTCGTGTGTTATATTGAATTGTGCTGTGAGTCTTCAGAAGTTCCTTTGGTGCATCATATCCTTTGGAACTGTTTGTAGGTTTTTTGCTTACTGTTCCATTTGTCTTTTTCACTCTTTCCGTACCTTTCCCCATTAATCCTTTTTCAAGCTTTCTACAAGCTTAGACTCATCCAGTGATTGGCCTTATCTATTCTTAGTTACAGTTTGAACCATCTTGGTATCAGAGTAGAGATTTTGTGTGAACTAAAATTAGTTCTTCTTGAATTTTTGTTGTGCTCTGTTTTGCTTGTGTGAAATAAAGTCAGTTATTGAGTTCATTTGACTATTGTGTTATTAGCTGTTCACTTTTTGAAGTGTTTATTTATATTTTGAATCTATGATTAAAAATGACAAACCCAAATATGAATGTTAGTACTAGTGATGATAATGGAGTTGTCCACCATGAGTGTCAGTCTTAGGGAACTCTCAGAAGCATTGACGAGAGGCTCGGTGAGGTAGTTAGTCTCTTGGTAGATCTGACTCAAGTTGTTCATGCATTGTTTTGTCGACCCACTGAGGTCACACAAAACACTCTACAAGCTGCTTAACCTATTAGAGGTTAGAACCCAATTCAACCATTTTGAGGTGGAGGAGTTGGCAGATGAGTAATGCAAAGGATATACATGAGAGAGCTTGATGAGGAGGAAGAAGAGTATTTTGAAGAGGAACATGTACGCGTCCCCAAAGCATCTGACCACGTGAAGCTTTAGATTCCAAGTTTCAATGGATCTGGGAATACTAACGAGTATCTGGATTTGGGAATACTAACGAGTATCTGGATTAGGAAGAGAAGGTGGAGCATGTGTTTGATTATTACCAGTATGAAGATTACGAGAAAGTGAGGACTGTTGCTATTGAATTTTCCGGATATATCGCCATGTGGTGGAAGAAATTTCAGGCCATGAGAAGGAGAGAGGGGTATCGAGAGATTAATACTTGGCTCGAGATGAAGAGAGTGCTCAGAAACAGATTTGTACCAGAAACATATCTCCAAGATACTTTCACTCAGTTTCAAGAGCTAAGACAAGTAGGCCGAATTGTTGATGAGTATGTTCAGGAATTCTAAATACTTATGATATGATGTGAAGTGGAGGAATTACTAGCCCGAACAGTCTTAAGATTTGTTTGTGGGTTAAGAGGAGACATTCGAGACATTGTGGAACTTCAACGATTTGATATGATGGATGAAGCTATTAGGATTGCATAGTGTGTAGAGAGGCGAAGAGGAAGTCGAGTAATGACTTGGATGCCGACTAGCCGACCGGGACAAGTAAGTAACCGGACTTTGTCGGGTACTAAGCTGAGTAGAAGGGTTGATGTTAGAGCTAAGTAGAAAAGTCGACCTGAAGATGTAGTGCCGACTTGAATGTATGAGAAGGGGAAAGAGTTTGGCAGGAAGACTAGCCATATCAAATGCTTTAAGTGTTAGGAGTTCGGATATATGGCTGCTTAGTGCCTAAATCGAAGGACGATGGTCATTAAGGGAGACATCCCAAAGTTAGTTGTAGAGAGTACGGATGAGGAACCCGAGGAGGAGGAGGAGGTTGCTGCTGAGAAGGAGAATGCTGAGAAAGAGTTGATTGAGGAAGACGTATATGCCGAGGACTTGGACTAGCTACTCATGGTTGTTCGATGCATTATGAACGTGGACCCTTATGAGAGAAGGAGTAGAGAGAGAAATTATTTCGTATCACCTGTAAGATGAATGAACAGACGTATACCCTCATCATGGACAGTGAGAGCTGCGCCAATGTGGCATCAGCTAACTTAGTCTTAAAACTAAGGTTGTCGACTGTTGTACATTCGAAGCCGTACAAGTTGCACTAGTTGAGTGATAAGGGAGCATTACACATCACTTGGCAAATACTATTGCCGATCATTATCGATAATTACTCCGACTAGATTCTCTGCAACGTACTGCCTATGTACGCTTCCTACGTGTTGTTAGGAAGATCGTAGTTGTTTGATAGGAGAGTCATCTATGACGGTTACAGGAATACTAACATGCTCGAGAAGATTGATCGAAAGATTACGCTAAATCTGATGCCATCAAGAGAAGTCCACAACTTACAAACGAAACTTGTTGGCGGATCAAAGAAGGTTATGGTGATGAGTAGGGACGAGCTCCGAGAGGCCATTAATGCCAATGAGCCGACCTTCGTATTGGTCAGGTGACTACTGGTAATGAAGGAGTGGGATGATTTACCCTAAGAGGTAAGGGAACTGTTGGATGAATATGTCGACTTGTTCCCAGAATAGTTACCTGAAGGGTTGCCCTCGACCCGAGGCATAGAGCATTGCATTGACTTAGTACCCAGTGCTGCATTACCGAACCAGCTAGCTTATCGCATGAATCTCAAGTAGGCTTCTAAGCTTTAACGTCAAGTCAATGAGTTGTTGGAAAGAGGATACGTGAGAGAGAGTCTCAGCTCTTATGCTGTTCATGCACTTTTAGTACCGAAGAAGGATGGAACTTAGTGGATGTGTGTTAACAGTTGAGTTGTAAACAAAATCATGATCAAATACAGGTATCCGATCTCGAGGCTAGAAGACATGTTGGATGAACTAAGTGGAGCTAAAATTTTCAGCAAGATTGATCTTAAGTCTGGCTCCCATCAAATCTGCATGAGGCTAGGAGACAAGTGGAAGACTACATTCAAGACTCGACATAGACTTTATGAGTAGATGGTCATGCCCTTTAGCTTGTCGAATGCCTAGAGCACCTTCATGAGGCTTATGATCCATGTGCTGAGACATCTCATTAGGAAGTGTATCGTGGTGTACTTCGATGACATCTTGATCTACAGTGCCGACATGCCGAGACATTGTAAACACATCAGAGCAGTCTTGCATGTTCTTACTGTCGGGAGATTATTCGGTAACCTAAAGAAATGTTGCTTTTGCTAGGAAGAAGTGGTATTCTTAGGCTATGTAGTTAAGGGAGGAGGCTTGCGAGTCGATGATAAGAAGATCCAAGCAATTGTCGAATGGCCAACCCTTATTACTTGTGCCGACGTAAGAAGTTTCCCTGGACTGACTTTGTTTTACTAAAGGTTCATCAAGAACTTCAGTACCCTCGCTATACCATTGACTGAATTAACAAAGAAAAACACCGATTTTCGATGGGGAGAAAGGGAAGAGAGGAGTTTTGCTAAGATAAAGAAGAAGTTGACCTCCGCCTTAGTATTAGTGCTCCCTGACTTCGACAAAATTTTTGAGATAAAGTGCGACGCGTCAAGCATTGAAATAGGTGCTGTCCTGATGTAGGAAGGCCAACCAATTGCCTTCCACAGTGAGAAGCTCTGAAGACCCCAGTTAAATTACTCTGTGTATGACAAAGAGCTCTTGGCACTAATTCAAGCACTATAAGTGTGGTAGCACTATCTACTGCCAAGAGAATTTGTCATATATATCGACCACGGGTCACTGCGGTACCTCCAAAGTCAGACCAAACTATCTAAGCGGCAGGCGAGATGGGTTGAATTCCTTATGGGATTCAATTTTGTGATCAAATACAACTAAGGAAAGAGCAATGTATTTGCAGATGCTCTTTCGAGGAGGCATGTACTCTTGTCAGAACTGCAGACCAGACTATTTAGTTTTGCAAGTATCAAAGAATAGTACTCCGAGGATCTACACTTTGGACCAATAATTTTGCGATGCGTGGATGGGAGGATAGTGGATGAGTATTATGTGGAGGATGGCTATTTATTCCGAGGAGGGAAACTGTGCGTGTCGACTTGTTCTCTACGGGAATTATTAATTAGAGAAGCCCACAGCGGCGGACTCTCCAGACACTTTGGAGAAAGGAGGACTTGTGAACTATTGAATGGCTAATACTTTTGGTCGAGAATGTGAAGAGATGTGCACTAAGTGGTTGAAAGTTGTGCTGTGTGCAAAAAGGCCAAGTGCTGAGCCGAATAAGGGAAAGCAATGGCCTTACCTATTCCGACGAGGCCATGGACTGAACTAAGCATGGACTTTATTCTCGGACTGCCGAGAACTACTCGAGGAAAAGATTCTGTAATGGTCGTCGTGGATCGGTTCAGTAAGATGGCATACTTCGTGCCCTGTACTAAAACTAACGATGTTTTGGCTATTGCTTCTCTTTTCTTACAGGAGGTTATGCGAATATATGGCATGTCGAGAAGTGTAGTCTCCGATAGAGACCCGAAGTTCTTGAGCCATTTTTAGAGAACCCTATGGCGTTGGCTGGGAACCAAATTACTCTTTAGTACCTCATGTCACCCCTAAACCGACGGCCAAACAGAGGTGGTTAATTGTAATTTAGGTTCACTGCTCCGAGCTTCAGTAGGCAAGAACTTGGCTAATTGGAACATCTGTTTACCAGTGGTCGATTTTTCTTATAATCGAACCGTACATGACACCACTAAGCAGACCCCCTTCGAAGTAGTCTATAGATTCAATCTCGAGTTACCCCTCGACCATGCCCCCGTACCCGTACCCGCACGAGAGGACCCTGATGCCTTAGCCAGAGCACAATCCCTTCAGTACATCTACGATAAGGTTACTTGACACATTGACCAGGCTGCCAGAAGAATGTGTGAAAAGACTAAGGGTTGGTCAGCCAAATAATTTCAGTCAGGAGACTTAATATGGCTATACTTCAGCAAGGAGTGGTTCCCGAACAAAAGGAAGAACAAGTTATCTGTAAGAGAGAAAGGACCTTTCAGAATCCTTTAGTAAATCAATGAAAACGCCTACAAGTTGGAGCTACCTGAAGACTATGAGGTTTTTGACACCTTTAACATTGCCGACCTCAATCCATATCACCTTGACGAAGGACTGAGTGAACACCATTTAGATTTGATCCCAAATCCAAAACAATCCAGAGGGAATGATGGGAATCAAGTTACGGGACCCCTTATTCGCAGTTGAGCTTGAGGACTAGAGGGGCTGGCATGACGAATCCTCATATTCCAAGCAATTCCTGTTGAGGCCGAATATTTACTTGACGAGTCACCTCTAATGCCATACCGTATGACCGCCTTTTATTCTGTGGCATGTTGAGTTGACAATTACTCTCTATTACCCAGTCGCCTAATCACTTAGCATCATCCTTACTGAGAAGCTGAGAGAGAGAATCTGGATCGATTAAACCATCTCTGCTCGAACAAGCCCATTTGTCCATACTTTCTGTCTGCATTTTCTAACGACCCTGCTAATATCACATCGCTACGTATACAGTATCACGTGTAGAATTTGTAGACCAATGATTGGTTTCTTTATATATTCATTTTTTCCCCTTTTAGGAAATGTCCTTTTTGTCTTTTCCTTTTAGGCAAGTTACCTTAGTTTGCGAGTATAAATACCCCTGTACTTGTAGTTGTAACATCATCAGATTACCTTTAATACACTTGAATACTTTCTTCCTTGCATAAATACTATTTATTTACTCTCGGCATCACTCTTATCCTTTCCCTTAAGTAAGGTTAGGTGGCGAATAACCTCATCGGACTAATTTATCTGTCATATCAAATTGTGCCATGAGTCATTGGAAGTTCTTTTGGTATGTCATATCCTTTGGAACTATTCGTGGGTTTTTTGCTTACTGTTCCATTTGTCTTTGTCACTCTTTCTGTACCTTTCCCCATTAACCCTTTTTCAAGATTTCTGTAAGCTTGGACCCATCCAGCGATTGGCCTTGTTTGTTCTTGGTCACGGTTTGCACTATAATAGATGAGGCTAGTTTGGAGAGCCTATTTGCCTTTAGGCTCTCTGCTTGGTGGATGTTGTTAATTTTCTAGCGAGTGAACCTTGTGAGGAGGCCTTAGATGATTCATAAGTATTTGATCATTGTTTCCCCTTTGGACTGATATTCTCCCCTTACTTGCTGCCTTACCAACTTGGAATCTGAATGGATATCTAACTTTTCTGCTCCAATATCCTTTGCTATTTTCAATCCCGCGATAAGCACCTCATATTCAACTTCGTTATTACTTACTAAGAAGCCAAATTTCAAGGCATAGAGTACTTTTGTTCCATATAGGCTTTGTAATATTATGTCGGCCACCCTCCCTAACCTTAAGTGGAGGAGCCATCCACATGGAGAATCTGCTCTTGCATTTTGACCTCTACGTATGGTTCTTCTTCTTTAGTGTATTTTGTGATGAAATCAACAAGCATTTTTGCCTTGATTGCTTGTTGTAGGCAAAATTGGACACCATAGACATTGTGCTTGAGGGCATATTTTACCAATTTGCTTTAAACATCGAGCTCCTGCAAGATTTCTTTAAGCGATTGGTCGGTTAGGATAATAATTAGGTAGGCTTAAAAGTATGGTTTGAGTTTTTGTGTGGTGATGACCACTACTAAGGCGAATTTCCCTATTTTGGTGTATTTAGTCTCTAGTCCTTGCAGGATTGGCAAACATAGTAAACAGGTTTACACTCTCGTCTATATACTTGGATGACTATTGAGGATAATGCTCTATTGTTGACCGTGAGATAGAGAATCAATTCTTTGTCGAGAATGGGTTTAAAGAGCATTAGGGGCCTTTCGAGGGAGTTCTTCAAATGTTTAAGAGCTTGCTAGCATTTGGTTGTCCAATGAAACTTTTAAGGGTTCTTTAGTAGCTTGAAGAATTTCAATCACTTGTTGGTGCTTTAAGATACAAATATGTTTAAGGAGGTGACTCGTCTTGTAAGGTATTGAAGCTCTTTTATTGTTCTTGGGGTTATCATGTTGCGAACTGCTTTGATCTTGTCGGGTTGTCCTCGATTCTTGCTTGGTGACCATGAAGTAGAGAAACTTCCCTAACGCAACCCCAAAAAACGCATTTTTAGGGGTTGAGCTTCATCTGGTAGTGGTAGAGGGTGTTGAATGTCTCGTATAAGTCCTCAATATGGCATTTCCTTTCCTTGCTCTTAATAATCATATCATTTACATACATCATACACCTCAACATTTCTCTCTATCTACTACTTGAAAATGGTGGTCACTAATCTTTGGTATGTAGCCCTTGCATTCTTTAAGTTGAAAGGCATGACCTTATAGCAATAGATGCCGAAATCAATGACAAACGAGGTGTAGACCTCATCTTTAGGTGCCATTCGAATTTGGTTACACCTTGAGTAGGCATCCATGAAGCTGAGGAGGGCATATCTTAAGGTAAAGCTGACAAGTTGGTTGATACGAGGTAAAGGGAAATAGTCTTTGGGGTATCTTTGTGCATGTCAGTGTAGTTGATGCACATGCGCTATCGAGCCTGATTTTTTTTTTCAATTTTTATTTTATTTTTCTTAACCTGATTAATATTAAGCCCTAACCTATTTAATACTAACCTTCAACTAAGAGTTAAGAAAAGCTTGTCTTTTAAAATGTGTTTTGAAAAATGCTTAGAGTCGCCACCAAATTGGGGTTGGGAAAATGTTTAGATTAAAACTCATTAGGTGGATTGATTTTAATTTAAACACTAGGTCACGTGAAAATTGATCTTAAAAATGGTTTTTGAAAACCAAATATTTTTTAGCTCAGGGGATAATTTTTTTAAACCCTTAATAGATACCACCATTTTAACCTTTTAAGTTTAAATTTATCTTTCAATAATACTCTTAAGAATAAAATTCATTCACATGCAACTAAGTTAATTCTATAAAAAGATAAAATCGAATAATTATTTACAAAGGATGGAAAAAGAAAATTTTCCATATTTTAAGTTGCCTGTAATTATGTACAAGTGCCTATGTATCTGCTATTCAGGATTAGACAGTTTGTTTCCAAAAATTTTAATTTGTTGGTGACCTTTAATTTTGAAAGTGCTCGGTGATAACTCTGATTTTAAACATATTTCACATGATGATTTTATAGTATTTCCCTTACATTTTTGGTTTTCTTTAAAGAAATTGATACTTAATTGAGTAAAATTTTGATTTCAAGGTTTGAACGCGTTCTTGGATTGAAAATGAAGAAAAAGAATCAAGTTTCACTCAATTTGGAGTTCAAATGAATGAGTTATGAAGTTTTGAAGTTACATAGTCTAGGACACAGTCGTATACCCAGGCTGTGTCCATCTAGAAAAATTTGTCAAGGTCAGAAAGTTATACGACCTGGGGACACGACCGTATCCCAGGCTATGTCTGGTAATGAAAACGGAAACCTTACAATACATTATAAAAGGACATACTAGGGTTTCGAAAGGGGGATTAGACACTTGAGAAGTGAAGAGACTTGAAGAGAAGGAGAGGAAGAAGGCGAAAGCAATACCAACTTCAAGATTGGAGAGATTTTTCGTCAACCAAAGGGGTTTTTCATGTTTTATTTCATGCTTTTGTTGGAACTCGTTTTTAGTTTCATTATGATAGCTTAGAATTCGTGTATTTAGGATTATGGAACCTAGCGTTTCATGTGACTCTTAGGTTGATTTATAATTTTCAATAAAGTTTTTATATTTTCTTGATTCAATTATGTTGTTTAATTGTTAATTGATATTTCTAGAGTATCAATTTATGATATTATGCATGATGATTGAGAAATTACATGTGTAATTAGATCTTGACATAATTTGAGAGAATTACATGTATACTTAGAGATAAGATACATGTTTCTTCCGGAAAGTTGATTGGTTGTGTAGGAATTCATTATACATTAATGCAATTCTAAGTTATATTACTAAGTGAAGAGATTCCGGTAAATAATTTAGGATTAGAGTTAATATGCTTGAGAAAGGTATTAACTTTAATTGTAAATCTCTTCGGTCAAGAATAATAGAAATTGAATTGAATATATTTTAAGAGGTCACATGTTAAACACTAAGGGAAATAATTCCTAAATACGTTGTTTGCTTTCTTGAACTCGTTCTTAATTTTATCGCTTTCTAAATTACTTAATCAAGTCTCATAATTAGGTTAGTTTGTTAATTTTAATATTTTTAATTCATTTAACTCATCACAATTTTTCAGTTAGATAATAGAGCTAAGGATAATATTAGTACTCGAAGTCTTTGAGGGATTGACTCGGACTTACATCCGCTATATTAAAACTGATAGATGCACTTGCTTGATATCACTCGGCTTAACATTTTTTAATTATTGATTTTGTTTAAGAAAATTCCTAGAAAAGGAAAACTAATTTAAGTATTTTATTTGGAAAGTTCTAAAAGGACCTAATTTTTGGGGAAAAAAAAAGAGTTTAATTATTTTTATTTATTTGGAAAAAAGGATTTTTCTAAGTGATGAAAAGATTTTTTCATTTTTTATTGTTTTCTTTATTTTATTTATTTTTGCGTGTTTTATCAAAGAAAATAAAAATTGAACTAAACTTCTTCTTTTTTTTGTTTTTTTTTTCTTTCTTTCCTTTTTTCTTTTTCTTTTTTAGTTTTTTTTTTTACCTTTTTATTACAATAGAACAAGAAAGAGAAAAAAAAAAATTACAAAACAATATCAAATAAACCAAATAAGGGAATGGACAGGACTTAGACACACAACAAGTGTGCACGAGTTAGACAATGAGTTTGGGTAAGTCTTCGGGTTGGTTGTCAGGTCGAACTTCGAACCTTGGGTCGGGATGGATCTAATTGGAGTATATGACTCAAGTTGCATTGATTGGGGATGAGTAATGGCTTCAAGGGATGCTACTAGCGGTTCTGGTTAGTGTTTTAAGGGGGTAAGGGGTGTTTCACGTGGAATTTATTAGGAAAAAGAAGTGTTTCATGTTGATGGTTTTTGAGGTGGTTTATGGTGGATGGTGGCGGTGGTTTTTTACCACTACGAGCTCAACTGTGGTGGTGGCTTGGGTCGAAATTGAGCGGATGATGGTGTTTTGGATGGAGGTTACAATGGTAAGGGTTTCTTGAAATCCTTAGGATGATGGAGATCGACATGGAGGGCATGGCTGTGCATGGGGATGGCTGGGTTCGAAAGCTTGGCTCCTGGGAGGCTAGGTGTATAGTTGGCTTTGTTAAAAAATCTTTGAATGAAGTTAATTTTTAGAGAGAGAGAATAGCATGACTAGCCTTGAGAGAGAAAGGGATTGGGACATGTATTATAGATGTGTATGAGTGAGGATTAATGATCAAAATCGAATGGGGAGTAGCTGCTTATAGTTGTTACACCGCCAGCAAGTTTGGAAAGAAGCTTTAGTGGCCAAATTGGCTATGAATGTGCATCTCGAATTTCAAGCTTTTTCTCATATTTGCAAGCCGATTTGAGCACCAAAATGTATGAATTTAGCCCTGTTCTTGGGTTTAATGTGAAGGGTGTTATGTAGGGAACGAGATTTGACCAAAAAACATGTACTGGAGTGTGTAGATCTCACAAAAAATCATGGCAAAGTGTGGGGTGTGGGCAGTTTTGGTATGGGAAAATAAGGGAAAATGAGAGAAAAAGGGGGAAAATCAGATGCTGACATGGCGTTATGTTAGCCATGTGGTCGAACCCTTGTGTACTACGTGTTAAGTGTCGACATGTGGCCTAATGGTCCATTGCCATTTGTGTTCTGTTGTGAAAAAAAGAAAAAGGCACAAAGTGCCTGTTAAGAGATTCAAACTTAGGGCCTATAACTCGTTTCCAATATTAAGGCCAAGTATAATATCATTAAACCATTGGCTTGCGTCTTATCCATATATGCAATTGCATATATGGACTAGGTCGTTTTGGATTAGATTTAAATCTAAGATTAGGCTTAAAGTCTCTTTTGTTACTCTTATTATTTAAGACCAAAAAATACTAAAGCTACATTAAAATTTTTTATTCTATTTAATCTATCTACTTTTTAAATTTAATTTAATATTTTTTAAATTTTTTCTGTTTTTTTTTTGTCTTTTTTTAGATTTTCTATTTTTGTATTTTTTTCTAAATTTTCCATTTTTTGTATTTTTTTTTTCTAAATTTTCTACTTTTTTGTGATTTTTTTTCTAAATTTTCTATTTTTGTAATTTTTCTAGATCTTATATATTTTTGGTAATTTTCCCAAATTAGGACCCTTTTTCCTATTTTGGAAAAAGAAAAATCTGAAATTATAAGGAGTAAAAAATGAAGTGTCTACGTGCACTACTTGCCTTTGGCCTTTTTGACTAGGATTGTATTGGTGAGCCATGTGGAGTATTTCTCTTGTCTTATGAAACTAGCTTATAATAATTTATAAACTTCTTGTTTGATCGTTGCTTGGCGCTTTGGTGTAAAGTGTCGTTTTCTCTACTTTACTAGTCAAATGCTAAGGTTTACATTTAGGTAATGGGTAGCTTTGAGGATGTTGATTATCCTTGGTATGTCTTTTGGTGTGGATGCGAAAACATTTATGTTCTCCTTAAGGAAATCTATGAGCTCGACTTTTTCATCATCGAGTAATGTTGCATCAATCTTAGTAGTCATCCTTGGAGTACGGGTGAGCTTAATTTCCTTGGTTTTCTCGATAGGTTCTCCTTGGAGTGTTAGGTTTTGCATGGATGTGGACTCAATGTTCATGACGTTGTCTCTAGTTCGAGCTTTGAGGTAGAGGGATCTTGACAGATTTTGATCACCTCGAACTTCACTTACTTTGGATGACGTAATGAATTTGGATTTCAGGCATTGTTGACTACTGATCATATCGAACTTTGTGATGCTTAGTCGCCCTAGTATTACGCTATACGATGACCAGTAGTTGACAACCACAAAATCAGTGGATTGTTTAGCGACGTATGGATCGTTGCCTAGTTGAATTGGTAAGGTGATAAGTCCCCTAGTTAGGATAAGTTTGCCACCCCAAAACTTATCAAGGCATGCTTATATGGTTGGAGGGGTTCATCAAGCTGTTCTTTTATCTACTCATATGCATGGTAGAACAAGATGTCAGCCAAGCTGCTACTGCCTACAAATGTTTTTAGTACATCGAAGTAAAAAACTTCGGCATTTATTACAAAGCATCATTATATAGGTGATCCATACCTTGCTCGTCATTGGTAGTGAAAGTAACTATGGTGTCAACCTTGTGTTTCTTGGTCTTGATTAGGTATATCTCATGGTTAATAGAAGTGGAGGCATCACCACCTATGAAGTTGGAGTCGCCAAAGATGGTGATCGCTTGTCTTCTTCGTTTACGATGATTCTAATAGTTAGCGATGTCACTTTTTTATTGGTTCTGTTGTTGTTCCTACTATTGTTGCTTGATTTTGTGATGCTATGTTGGTCATTGGATCTAGTGTATCTCATTTGCAATTAAGTGGTCGATGCAGCCTTTGCAGATAAGGCCTTTGACTGCACTCTTTAGGTGGTGGCATTTGTTGGTGTTATAGCCATGAATATGATGGTAGTCGCAGTATTTGCTTGAGTTATTCGTGCTAGATGTTTCTGTGACATTGGGAGGTCTAGGAAGCTGCTATCAGAACTCATAGAAGACCTTGCTGAGGGGGTGGTTGAGAGGTGTGTAAGAAGGGTAGATCGCAGATCTTTGATTTTATCTATCCCTTCGTTATTTGGACGAAGGTTGTTTAGTTTCTCAAGGGCCTAGTCGGTCTTTGGTTGAGCCTCAGACATTGTCGTCGGCTTCAAATTTGGCTTTAATAACATTGTCCTGGGCGACATACTTCTTAGCTACTCTCATTAACTCATCTAGCAAGTCTAGTTTGTTGAAGGATACTGTGTCAAATGGTTTACCTATAGGGTTAATTCTTGTGACAAGAGCCTGGAGGGCTATTCTTGTGTGAAGCTTCGAAACTTGAAGCTTTGCACGATTGAAGTGTTCCAAGTGTACACATTAGGACTCGTTGGGTCACTATCTGACATTATAAAGTGTGGAGGAGTCCTTGTGTGAGACTTTTGAGTTAAGGAAGTACTATTAGAACTTGATCATTAAATCATCAAAGGATGTGATTGAGCTATTGGCAAAGTTATTAAACCATAGCAAGGTTTCCTTTGCCAATGTGCTAAGGAAGGCTTTGCACATGATGGCATCAAAGCAATTGTGGAGGCTCATTATGGTGCCTTAGTAGACTAGGTGATTATCTAACATCACTTATTTCATTGTATGTGTTGTGGTAAGGAAGCCACATGCCTATGGGCAGAGTTTCCTCAAGAATGAGTGGTGTGAAAAAGCTTTTCACTATTGACTGGCGTGATGCTTGGGTCGATGACTCGACTTTCTTTAGGTTACCTACATTGGATGCATGAAAAATGTAGTCGTTCAATTCTTTGACATTCATGTTTTCTAATGCCTTTAGGAGATTGCCTTGGGGACGAACCCCCAGTAGGTTTACTTGTTGCAAAACATTTTCCTTACGTTTGCTTTTGACATGATTGTGATTAAGTCAATCGCACAAGTTTTCGAGTGCATACAGATTATATTGAACTTGATCGCATGAATGCTTTGGGTGTAAAGTTCATTGGTTATGAGTTCTGTTTCACCGTAATGATGCGTTAACTATTGCTTCTTCATTTGGCCTTTTCTTGGATGCATTTTTTAATTGGGCTACATCCCTGCGTAAGGTTGTGTTAGACTCGTTGGTCTTATAGTTGTCTTAAGTAGCTATTGGATAAGCAATCCGAGTTACTACATTTCCTGGGCTTGAGTGCTTGGAGTTAAAGGTGTTGGTGAATGTCACAGTAGGGGTAACCTGTTGCCATTGCCTAACCATGATGTATTGGAGTCACCTAACTATGTGGCTTATGGATTTGTATTTTTGCTCTTAGCCATCTTATGTAGAGTGGCCTAAAATGGTAGGTGCTAAAATGCTGATTGTGGTTAAATCAATTAGAAAGGGGGAGAGCGAATTAGGCTTCAACTCCTTGGGAACAGTCCAAATGGGCTTGAACTTCGACCAACTCCTCATCACTTGCAATAAGCCCCCTGTAGATGTGCCCATGAAGGCTTCTGATGCTTAAATTAGCAATGAAGACAAAAAAATGGGGGTCGGGGACTTGTTGAGCATTGGCAGCCTTCAAAGATGATGCTTGGGTGAGGAAGTGCCATGGAAGGGGACATGTGAGAGCTTGGGAATGGAAAGGGGTTCCAATGTAAGGTTTTTAGGATCCTTTACCTATTAGCCTCTTACACCATTTATAGTATCATGAGGTGTAACTACTTGGAGATGTATCGGTTTAGGACTTGTCCATACTTGGCAGGTGGTATGGGATATACGTTATGGAAGCGGTAGGGTGGCTTTGGGAGTTGGCTGGCCATGATCATGCTAGTAGCTACATTTGTGACTTGTGGATTTGACACTCCTAGAGTATGTCTGATGCACTGGCTATGTTATGGATATTGAGATGCAATTAATGAGCCAGGAGAGGACACCGACACTAGAGACTTGAAAGGAGTGAGTAGGTGGAAGGGAAGGCGTGAGCACATTGCAAGTGATGAGCTGGGCCTTGGATGGGACTTATAGGGGTAGTGGGCATCCTTGCTCTTTGGACTCAGATTGGATGGCAAGGTCCTTGGGCATTGAATGAACTTCCAAGGACAGTGCTAGCTAGGGATTGCTTGAGTCTTAGGGTTGGTATGCTCAGATTGTCAATTGCTATAGGCCTAAAGGTCATGGGGATGCTTAAGTGAGCCAGAGTACTTGAAGAAGGTGGGGTGCTTAGTTTTTCCATTGCCACTTTTCCTTTAAAGATCTTCCTTGAAGTTAGGCCTTGAACCGAGCCAAATTTAAGTATCAATAGAAACATTTGGAGGTAATAAAGCACAACCAAGTGTTTTTATTATGAATTTTTTGTTTTCATTTGTACTTTGTTTGCTTTTTTTTTTTTTATTGTTCTTCATTTTCATGTATGTTTAATGATATGTTTGGTTTTTCATAGAGGAGTTTACATTAAGATTGTAACAGCATATACTATCAAGAAGAATCAAAGGTTAGTGTTTTAAGTTTGTAATTGTGAATTTAGACATATATGTGTTTTTTCTTTTATATCTATAAAATTGTAAAAACACACTTTGATTTGCGTTTGGATAGTAGTTTTAGTTCTATATATACACTATTTTTATATTTTTTAATATAAACATATAAATAGTATATTTTAAATTCCATAATACAAAACAATCTTATTCTTTTCTTGTGTGAAAATGGATAAGCAAAAAAGACAATGCTCTAATATGAAAATATAATTATTGCTCATTGACTATTGCTTATTATAATGTTCAAGAATCTAAACCTACCATGTGTCACTGTTAGATCATAGCACAATAAGGTGATTAGAATTTGCAAAACTTAACTAGTTTCACAAATTAAATGTGATAAAATCAAAGGAATAAACTGATGAAAGTAAAACAACAACTAATGTAAAACAAAATAGAGTATTTAATATAAAGAGTTGAGCTAACCATAAACTAGATTAAGAAGACGAACAAAGAAAACAAAAACAGTAGAAGCAGTAGAGAGAAGAAGAAGGTGAAAGGTTCTGTGACAGTAGAGTTTATTACTTTAAAATAAAAAAAAAATCTATATATAGGGTATTTATACTACATTGCTATACTTGACAAAAAAAAAAAAACATTACAACTACTATACTGCTGTACAATTTGCTATGTACATGTGTATTTAATTATCATTGCACTATTTATAAAATAACATACTAGATTTATTATTCCCTCTTAAGGCAAAGAGTAAATGTCATTAACTACCATCTTGCCTAAAAGCTAGTGAAATTGATCAATTGATAAACCCTTTATCAACACATCAATAAGTTGAAGGTTTCTTGGAACATATAAGTTGAAGCTTGCTAGGAACATATATTGGTAAAATGATACTATAAATAACATTTTCCCTAACAAAAATATAAGGCCATCTCAATATACTTAGTTTTTTCATGAGAAACAGTGTTGCGAGTGATGTGAAAAGCTAACTAATTGTTACAAAACAAGTGAATTAGCATGGAAGAAGATACATGAACTCCTTTAACAAAGCTAAAAGCCACATCATTTACAAGTAGTATTAGCTACTAAAGCTCCATTCTTAGATTAAACAAAGCTTCTAGCAACTATGGTTCGCTTTTTTAAGTTCCAACTTATAAGAGAATCTCTAAGACAAATGTAAAAACCAAAAGTAGATCAACAAGTGTTAAGGCAACTTCCTTAATCAATATTACTATAAGTTCTTATAGTAAGATCATACTTGTTGGAAAGAAAATACCTTAATTTGGTTGTTGTTTCAAACAACGAAAAACTTGTTCTAATGTAATTTGACATGTTTGTCGAGGACTTTACATGTATTGGCTAAGACTATGAACCGTATAAACATTGTCAAGGCGAGTAATTGACTTATACAAAAGTTTGCCGACTACTTGTCTATAACGAGAAGCATCAAATAGATTAGAAGAGTTATCTTTTGAAAATTTATGGTTAGAAATCGTGAGAGTTGAAGAAGGTTAAACCCTTAGAAACCCTATTTCTTGAAGGAGATCTAAAGCAAAATTGCATTGTGACAAAGCTAAACTCGTAGAATACTAGGCCAATTCCAAACTAATGAAGTATTTAAGAAATATCCTTAACCTTGAATTATGTACTAAGAAATGATTTAAAATCATTAATACCAGCAAGATTTTTTCATGTTATAATAAGATCATCAACATATACCAACACAACAAGGAAATCATCCCCTTGTCTTTTTGCAAACAAAGAGTAGTCATAGGAAGAATGTTTGAACCCATATGTCAAAAGACAAGTAGTTAACAAAAAGAGGATACCTTTGCTCTATTTGCTTCTTCCTCTTCCTAAAAATGAACAATTGGAAATAAAATGCTTATTTTTTAAATTTATTTTCAAGAAGACATAGAATATTTTAAATCTATTATTAATTAGAATAATACAATGAAGCAAGCAGTTATTTCTTTCGTGGCACAAATTGTTGGTACACTTTCCGGCTTGTAATGACTTAAAATGGCAAGGCTCTTTATTTGCTTGCAATATTAGTTGTTCACCTTTAGTTAAAAGTAGAAGTAGAAGGTATCCCTAAAACTTCTAAAAAAGTGATAAAATATGGATGAAGTAAGAAAGAGTACATAAGGGGTGAGAAAGAAAAAACTTAGTTACAAGAATCGAAAACATTTAGAGCTCCTCAAAAGGTTAGTTTACTTAAAATAATTAATAACAACATGATTTTACTTGCTACTGCAAGGTCATCAATATACACTAATATAACAAGAAAATCATCCCCTTGTCCTTTTGTAAATAAAGAATAGTTATGGTAAGATCGCATGAACCCATGTGCCTAAGAAGAAGTAGTTAATTTCATATTCTATTATCGTGATGCTTACTTTAATCCATATAATGATCTATTAAGTTTGTAAAAAAGTCTACTATTATGACCAAAAGACTCCCCTTTCCATGTAAATCTCCTCATATAGATTGCCCATAAAAAAAAAGTATTGTGAACATCCATTTGATGTATGTACTAATTGAAAGAAGTAACAAGACAAAAGAATAAATAAACAGTAGTATGATTAGTGATTGGACTAGAAGACTTAGTTTAATAAATCGTCCCTTTTGACTATAATCCTTAGCAACAAATCTAGTTTTGTATCTATCAGTTGTACCATTAGCTTTTATTTTCAACTTATAAACCTATTTTCATCTAATATTATGTTTTCCCCATAGTAAAGACACAATAGTCTAGGAGTCATTTCTTTTCAGAGCATTAACCTCTTTATCCACAACCTTTTTGCAAGGTTCTAAATTTTTAACTTGATGATAAGAATATGGCTCAAAGTGTTGAGACAATTGAATAGGAAAAGCTTTAAAAGAAGAAGACAAAAATTTTATGAAAGAACATTTTGAATTGGATGAGAATTAAAACAACAACAAGAAGAAGGAATAATAGAGGAATGATCAATTAAAGCTAAGCTAATTTGATGATGATAATCAATAGATATGAAGGTATTTTAGTAGTATTATTGCTTTTTTAAAGAATGGAATGTTGAGAACTACTAGAAGTAACATGAATTATAGTCTAATTAGCATTTTGACTAGTATTTTCAGCAACACTAGTATTTGTAACATTTGCAAAAGAATGCTCCGTATGTGGATTTATGTATGAAATGATGACATCAATATTTAGAGCGAAACAATGTGAACTATTAGAATTTCTAGCAAAATTAAGTTTAGTAAATTGAGAAAACAAATGATTAACATAACTTGTAGACTTAATAGAAGGCAAAGAGACAGTATTGTTTATGGAATAAGAAGGAATAAAAGAAGATATATTTTTGATCTGAAATTGAAAAATAAGTTGAAGAAAGGAGACATCTCTAGAAATCAAGTACCTTTTATCATGTTACTCATACAACTTGTAACCTTTTACACCAATAGGATAACCAATAAAAATACATGGATGAGTACAAACATCAAATCTAGTATGTTCTCATTTAAGAGTAGAAGTAAGACATAGACAACCAAACACTCGAAGATAAGAATATGAAGGAGGTTTATAAAACAAAACTTGATAAGAAGAAAGACCATCAAGAACAAATATAGGAATTCAGTTTATAAGGTGGGTTGCAGTCAATATAGTATCACCTTAAATATGTAAAGGCAAAGAGGATTAAAAAAGAAGTGATCTAGTGAGAAGAAGTAAATGTCAATGTTTCCTTTCAACTGTACCATTTTGTTAAGGTGTTTCAACTCAAGAAACTTGATGAATTGGTCCATTAATGGAATGAAACTGACAAAGAAGAAACTCATGATAGTTATATGTTCTAATGACTTTAATCCTTTTGTCAGATTAGTGTAGGAATAAGTTGGTAAAATGAAGAAATAAGAAAGGAGACTTCATGTTTGGCTTTTATAAGATAAGACCAGGTAACTCTTGTGAAGTTATTTATTGTAAGAAAGTATTTATGACCATCTAAAATAAGAGTTGGAAAAGGATCCATGTATCTACATGAACTAGATCAAAAGCATAAGTTGTATTTCAATATGTAGAGAAAATGGTCTTTGATGTTGTTTTATAAGGGGGTAAATAAAACAATCAAACTTATTATAAGCAACAGTTTGATCTAGTTTGTATATAAATTTCATACATTCAAATGAGGGATGGCCAAATTGATAATGCTAAACATAAAAAGTAATTGGCATGTTATTAAGTACATGAGAAATAAATAAAGTTCGAGAGTTTTTACGAGCAATATTATTAGAACTACAGGGCAAAGCGAACTACACTTACTGCTGTAAGTAGAACAAACCAAACTTAGCCTTAACTTGGCTAATCACTTTCTAAGTTAAAGATCTTAAATAAATGTATCATGTTGAGTAAACATAAGGGAACACTTATTATTAAAAAGAAGCCTTGAGATCGAACTTAAATGAGGGCACAAAAAGAGCATTATTGAGAATTAGATTTGTAGAAAAAATGACTAAGTTTCTTTGAGTAGCCAACAATTGAAGATTATTGGGTAGTTACACATAAGTATTATGAATGATTGAAAAAGTGTGAAAAATGCAAACAAAATTGATCATATGATTAGCAGCCCTTAAATCCAAGACTTGATATACTACATTATGTGAGCAAGAATTAGGAATGCAGACGGACAAGTATCTACCATGTGACTTTCATGAATCGAAACTTAAGAGCTTGAATTATATAACATGGGAATTTGAGAAATATTCAAAGAGCTAGTAAGAAAAACATTTGAACTTGAAACCTCAAAATCATTAAGTGGGTTGAGTAATGAAGGATTTAATCCTTTGTGAAGCTAACATTTGAACTATTGCATGATGCAAATCAAAATCTTGCATTGTTTAAATTTCCAATAGCAGGATTACCAGCAATAATAGTTATAGCATGCTTAGAACAATTTGTCATGATCTGATTCGCTCTAGAAGTGTTCTGCTTATTAAATTTGAAGTGTGGAGGAAGACCAATTAATTTGTAGCACTTTTCCTTCAAATGCCCTTTCTTTCAACAATGGTTACAAAACAAATCACTCTTTCCTTTCTGTTTAAACTAACTACTTTTCATCTTACTTTGATTAACAAAACCAGAACAGGAGCTTCACTAACTACAAACTCCTTAGTTTTATTTAGTTATTGAGATTCCTTTAGAACTAAAAGATTATAAGCTTCATCTAGAGTGGGAAAGGTTTCAAGACTAAGATTTAAGATTTTGAAAACATGATCTTTCTCTACTATTTCCATAAATATACTAAAATAAGATAGATTGCATGAACCACAAGAACAATGTGGAAGAGGTCTAAAGTTTTTAATTCCTCCCAAATTGTATCAAGCTTAGTAAAATAATCATCGATACTCTTATTTCCTTAAACAATTGTATTTAATAGAAGGCATGATTGACAAATACGAGTATCACTTGATTAAGAATAGCTAACCTTTAATTTCTCCTAAATATGCTTTGCTGAATTCATTTAAATAATTGTTGTAGCAATTGATGGAGAAATTGGTCTCAGTATCCACGTAACAATCAAGTTATTGCATTTGTTACAAATTAAATATAGAGAATCTTCCTTTGATAGTATTACAATAGATCCATCAACAAAACCAATTTTATTACATATTAATAATGTCAAAAGAAACGATCGGCTCTAAATGTTGTAATAAGACTTGTTAAAATCAAAGTAATAGATATTGAGTTCTGATTGTTTGAATATTGAATGTAATAAGGTAAGGAGATTTCCTCCTATGGCAAAACATCAAGCTCTAATACCATGATGAAATCAATTAATGAAAGTAAAGTAACAACTAGTGTATTTAAAAGGCCTATAAAATAGAATGTCTTATCTTTTGATAGGCTTGACGAAGGAATTCTTCCATTAGATTTCGTATTTGAAAGGAGAAATTGTTAGAGGGGCTTGTATCCTATTAGCCATAATACCACTTAGCAGTAGAAGCATCTGGCTTCCTAAGTTTGCTCCCAATATACAAATACTACAATATAAGGCTCTATGGACTAATATATACACTGAGTTATTGAAAGAATAAAGAAAATTTACTCCAATGGTAGTGTATGACTAAATTACCTTACAAGTGTTCTCCTTCCTAAGACGATCCTCAACAAGCATAGACCTAGTACAAAGCTCTGCTAACTAGTATTTGTGTAGAGCCATTGAAGTGCAACAATCATACTTTGCAATCAAAGTTCAAAAAACAAAATTATTATTACAATATGTCTAGCAGCACTTACAAAAATTTGTTAATGCAAGAACAAAGATATTTTGATGATGAAAACATTATGTTAAGTGTCACTAATAAGTTTATAAGTGTATAGTTGCAAGAATAAGAAATACTATAAAAGTATAGTTATGGAACAAGAAGCATCAATAATAATGTTGATGAAGTTCTATGATGTCAGAAGTAGTGGAAGCTTTGGAAATTATAATATTAGTTGACTTGTAGGATATAAGATGCATAGATCAAAAGTAGAGAAGCCAAAATCATAAGTTTGTTGTGTGGAACCAAAAATAGAAGCCAATCGAGAACTACAACCAGAAGTTTAACATAATTGCAAATAAGAAGTCAACTAGAAGAAGCTAAACTAGAAGCACTATATCAGAAGCAATATAAAAGGAAACTACAGAAGTCAACCATAATCAATATACTATTAAAAGTGAATTGTAAGTAGTTAATATTAGAAAGCTAGAAGAAAATAAGAAGCTGAAGCAGGTTAAAAGCTATAATCCAAAAGTAGGCTAGAAGCACAAGATGTAAATAATACATTGAAGGCCCAACATCGCAAGTTAAATGTATTTAGCTAATATATTTAACTAAGTATCATGAAAAATATTTTTATGGGAAAGTTCTACAATTATATTCAAATTATGGAATGAATGAGAAGAAGTTGCCATGAAAGAATATGGAATGAAGCTACGAGATGAGACATATATGGAATCATATAACATTAAAACGGCTATTTGCTTATTAAGCTTATGAAGGATAAGGAAGGTAAAATGGACAATAATAACTACTTCCATATTGAAGATATAGAGAATGATTATATAAAGGAGCTACATAAAGAAGCTAGAACAATAAGAAGAAAAGAGAAAACTATCATATTGAGTTAAAGTGTTCTATTTACTATGTTGTTGAGTATTGTGCTAATATTGTGAGGAACCATATTGTTATCTTCTGAGAGAGTTGCTAATGTTTGTAAAAATTAAGGAGACTATTTGAGAAGTGTGTGAGGGAAATTCTATAGACTTATGTGATGTTGTGGTCTAGATTGGGAGGTAAGGTAGGATTGTGAGAACTGTTGACTTCATTGTAACATTTTTTCAAATAGTGGAACAAGCCAGTATAGAGGGTTGGATCTCTAGTTGCGAACTAGAAGAGTACATTGAATCGCAATGAGGAACCATTATAAATAGCTACCTGATCTTCTTTATTTTACTCTTTTACTTTATGTAGTTTTTATTTAATTGTTTATAGCTTTCGTGCGATATATGTAAATTAGTGTTACTTATCACAATTCAATAATTAAGAAGGGTTGTATGCAAAAAATATTTAAGTTCATTAACAATCAATTCAACCTTCTTTTTGATTGTTCATAGCGACAAATAAAATTATATATAAATACAAAGAAAGAATTAAGAAAATGGAGGGTCTTGAGTTTAAGAGTCATAGAAGCCTTACTCCATTAGAATATTTATAATAGGAGGTTTGTTAAAACAACCTTTAGGAGGAGAACACCTAGCAACACCCAATGTAGGGCTAGATGCCCTACCCTATAAGCATTCCCTAGAGTTGCCACCTTCAGCTAAGGCTAAGGGATTGAAGGTACAAGAATTTGAAGCGAGTCAACCCTTATCACTCTTGCTCGAATATCATCGATGTCAAGTCTATGATACCTCTTTAGAACAAACCTTTATAAATAATCAAGATAGGCATTGACAAACCTTACTTGATATTATTGCCACTCAGTGTTAGCTTTATACTCTTTCATGATCTCTTTGGGCTTTTGGAATATCAATTCTTCCATCTCCTTAATCTATTAGCCTTATTCCCAGATGTGCTCCATTAACTCTTGGATATGGCCTAATAGTTAGCCTCTTTGGCCCGCATCCTCTCAACAACATAAATGACATTGTTTACCCCCTTTTGTCTTAGCTGTTTTAGTATATGAGTTAAAGCCACCTCTAGTGCCACCTCATTCCTCTCTTACCAAATTTTCTCTAACTCAACAACCACCTTTTGGATCCTCTCATCAACTACCTTAAAATCCCTTTGGATAAGTTCCATATTAGCTAAATTAGCCTTAACCTATTCTTACATAGGCTCAACTTCAGCATTCAATCCACAACCTTCAGCTGCATTATCTTATAGTTGTTGTTGAAGTTGGTTGTGCTCTTACATGGCATTATTCAACTCTTCCCATGCAGCTAAATTACATGGCTTAACTTAGACTGCGGTATCTCAATTAAGGCATGTATATCACCAATGACCTATAAAAAAAGAAAAGAAAAGAATATTAGCACTTCACAAGAGTAACGTACTTATACAAAGGAGTCTTAACAGTTGAGGTGTACAAACCATGGAAAAATATTTTCAATAAGCCTTGCATAGGTGTGTTTAAGGACTTTATTTCAACGTCTTGCCTACTCTTCTATAAGAGCATATCGGAGAATAGGTGCATACATATTTTTAAGTCATTAAAACTTGCACTGAAACAACAACATCCTAGTTAAGGATAGTCATCCCACCTTGGCTTAGAAGACAAAGACGTCTTCTCATTTCCCTTCCTTTACCTTCCCTTAGCATAAGAAGAACCCCCCTTAGGAGAGAGCTCCCTCTTGACTGCTAACAACTTGGTCATCCTCCACTTCAGTTTACTTACCAAATTGCATCTCTTTAAGAAGAGTCCTTATAGTAACTCCCTTTTTCTTGGTCTTATCACAAGACTTAACTTCTCTAATGCGAACCACCTTTCGAACAGTCGCCTTTGCAGACTTAAGACCCCTTCTCCATCCCTTAAAATTAGTTGAAAGAAAATACGAGGACCTTGCATCCTTAGCAGAAAGTCCATCGGTACTCTCCTTTTCCCCTGAAACGGCTCAATCAATGAGGCTTTTAATCTCTAACTGACTCTTATTGGTTGCAGCAAGAAGTTGTAGTACATCCTTCATTCTTATCACCTTAAGGCAATTCAACAAAAACAAACAAAGAAATCAACACTAAAGGCTAGGTGGTAAAGATCGTAGATCCAAAGGTTTTTAACCAAAACTACACTTACCATCCTTAACTATAACTATAGGTCTACTATGATACAAATTAGTAAGTTACATCTATAAAAGATAGGGAGTGTCAACTATACAATGAGGAAACAACCAAGCTAACCCAATTAACAATGGAGTTTGATCTTACCCTGTAATAACCTTTAGATAGCTCTACATCACATCAACTTAAGCTATCTCAATGAGACATTTTATCAGTTGAATCCTACCCAATAAGAGTGACATTAGTCTCGTGGTCATCCTTAACACCACAAGATAACTACACACAAATGCCATTTGATATAGCCCCTACCGTTGGCCACTTGGAGGGGGAAGACGGGAAAGGA
>JAMXBB010000002.1:30202532-30321970 GCA_024138015.1 Lumnitzera littorea
GGGGGTGGTGTGTTGAACCTTTAAAGAAGAGTGCTCCTTAAAGAATTGAAAAGAAAAAAAAAGACATAAAATGAGTAAAGACAATTAA
Source organism: Lumnitzera littorea (assembly GCA_024138015.1). NCBI lineage: Eukaryota > Viridiplantae > Streptophyta > Magnoliopsida > Myrtales > Combretaceae > Lumnitzera > Lumnitzera littorea. The sequence continues at coordinate 30,202,621 of JAMXBB010000002.1, forward strand.
TCTTTCTTTTATAGAAGAAAGAGGGTCTCAAGAAGGCAAAGGTGTGCAAGATCTAGTGAAAAATCTTGAGAAACCCCTCCAGAACCTCTAGCCATACACATGCCTTGATGACAAAACATTAAAGGACAAAAACCACGAATACTCTACTATGCCGTTATGACATTATTATACGTATAGAAGAAATTAATTCCCATACAACATGTACCCTTGTATTTAATGCTCTTGATAATAAAATAAAAAAAAAATAGTCTCAAATCATATTATAGACAATTAGAATGTTAATAATAATTAGATAGTTATGAAAAAATCAACTGTTGTGTTAAGTGTGCTCAACTTGAGTCCTAACTCTCCATGTTTTGCCATAAAAGAAAATAGGACAAGACCTCTATATGAAAACTTGGTTAGCTTAGTTGTACTAATTGTATAGTACCTAAATGTTGCCCTGTTTAGTTATTACCCAACTCTCTTAATAATGCATCACTCCTGCTAAAGCACTTGCTTTATTTGCCTACAGATTGAATTTTTTTCTATTCAATTTTGCTCCTCTTGTGCAAAAGAGGCAACTGAGAGAAGAACTTGAAACCATATGCCTAGATGTTGACCACCAAAGTGATCGACACAACACCCTTACGCACATGCTTAGAAGAAACATCAAATAGCTTGGCCACAAAAACATTAACTCCTCAAAAAGTCCAACAGTAGTAAATTAAGCCTACACCTTTCAAAGTTTAGTTATGAATTGACTTTTCTTATTGACTTAGCATTTGTGAGAGTAGGGAGCAAGTATTAATGGTGATTTTTAGCCCTAGGGCTTCTTCAATGCGGGCTTGAATGCCTTCAAAGCCCTTAAAGCAAAGTAAAACACTTAGTGGAGAAAGGGTAAAAGGGATGTTTTCGATATGACCTTCTTGCCTCAAATCAAGAGGGGAGGGACCTACTAACCCTTAGCATCATAAGAAACTCTCAACAACTATTACAAATAGGAGATACCAAGTAAGGGGGTTGATTCTAGATACTCTCTCTCTTTTGCCCTCATCCCCTCATCCCCCCCTCCCCCTTTCTTTTACCCAAGCATCATTAATTGATTATTCTTGACCATTGTTACTAACTTGAGTGCTAGAATGTATACGCTAGAGTCACCTCTAGTATCCTTGATATTTCATGTTTGCTTGTATTCACTTAGAAAGAATCGAGACCTTTACATCAAGAATAGCAACCATCAACAGTAATGATATTGATGTGACTTCAGCATTCAATGATAAACTAGATAATCAACCATTGAAGATATAGCAATTAATTGTTATGTTTATGAAGGAGATAATTGAGCTTAAGACATAACAAAAACTTAGAGTATGAAAGTGAAAATAAAGAATAAAATTACATATGAGATAAAAATATTATTAATATATATATATTATATAATATTAGATGCAAACATATATTAGCATAAAACCCTAAAATAGGGGTACATTACACCTAAACCCTTAAAGTTATCTAAAATTAATATATTACATTATCAAGCTTTAGAGGATGATGAGGTGATGGCATCTTATGTGTTGATGGAAATGGAAAAAGTTGACACATATTCACCAAGATAAAATCGAATATTATTTAAGAAAAAAAAAAAAAGAATTTGACACCTCGAACTCAACCTTTTGCCTCTTAGCACAATTTAGTTGTTGTAAACAACTATAAATACCTTCTTGGGATCACATTTCATAACTTGAAAATAGTTGAAAAGGATCAAAAAGCTTAAGTTTGTATTTAAGAAAATTATTGATGAAATATAGTTCTAAGGGGTTTATATAGAAACCTTAAATTTGCTAAGCAATTGTTGAGGCTTTGAAGGTAGCCGCTGTTGGGAATTTGATTGACATGTCAAGTGGCTAGTATATTGGTCTACTCTGTTTTTCACCTATGGAGTTATTTTATTTACATAAAATACTAAATCACCTTAATTAATTCTAGAAAAATTTATTCTAATATTGTTTTGTAGATAGATTAACATGCTATTTTTGTTTTTATGAAAATGTTAAGGATTATATGACTTACCTAACAAAATTACCTTGTTTATACTGCAATTATAAGTAATTTTATTTTGAAATGTTAAATCTTGTGGCCTTGAGTATTATTTTTATATATGACTTACTTAAGAATTGAAATTAACTATGATAAAAAGAACTTTTGAAAAATTACAAGTTTAGTAACTACAATAATTTATTTGAATAAACCGACAACATTTTCAATAAATTGAAATTATTTGTTTATGAGAAAATCACTCGATGAGTATAACTTTGTATGATTTATAGAACCTAAATAGGAACTAGGGAATAAATGAATTTGGGTTTACATGTAAATTTGATTAATTAGATATTTAGAGTAACTTATATGAAGGTTAAAAATGTAATTTTTGTAAATAAAAGGATGGGAAATTTTGATATTCATAAGTGGTATTTTTGAAAATATGTAATTTTGTAGGTTTATAGTAATTTTTGTAGAACTTGTTGAGTTAACATGGTAATTATTCTCTAAATAACTAATATTTAGCTATATATTAGTTTAATCAATAAAAAGAAAGTAAAATAATAATGTTTGTAATGTTTATGTTATTCAAATTTAATGCTTTTATATAAAACATGTGTTGATAAGTAATTGTAATGAAGGAAATAATTACAATAGCTAAAGATTAAATTAATAATAAATAAAGGGCTAATTTAGTAATTTGGAAAAGTTGATCTGATTTAGTACTTTGAGATTTTTAAATTGTTCCCTGAATGAGATCATAACAATATAAAGTTCACAAAAAGATAGATAAGAAACGAATAGTTTACGAGTAATAGAAGCTAAATGTATAAATGGTTAACGATGTATAATAAGCTTATCCTATTTGTGTTAGTTATTAAACATTGAGTTTAAGAGTATATATATGTCATAAGTATACTAAAGCTTGTTGATTTAAGAGGATTGTGAAACTTAGTTATGTAACCTTGAATTTGTCATCTTGAGTTTACACAGTAGTTAAAAGAATGTATGCTATTGATTTATTACTGTAGATAATGACTTTTACTTATTGTGAAAGCATGAGTTAGGTTATTAATACATGATGATTTAATCCTTAATGATTGGTATGAGAATATTATAGGTTTTGTTAATCTTCATTGTGAGAGCATGTTGTACTTGAGATACAAAATGTTCATGTTTACTTACTGTATAATGATAAATTACAAGAGGATCTACGATAATTGTACTCATCTAGGAATCATTGACTATTCATGTTAAGTTGTTGATGTGGATATCTTCTAATTTGATACATTATGGTTATTCATGACATACCTATAATTAGATAAATCTTATCAAATGTGTTAATACTATAAAATTTTTCTTAAAGGAACTCCTATATTAGGCTAAATGTTATAAGGATTCAAGATAAACAGTTTGGTTGATGTTAAACTAGCTAAGATTGTCTTCAATTTGTGACATCTAATTCATGCCATGTTCCTTATGTTGTAATATTGATTTATGAGGCTAATACTAGATTAAATTGATAATTATCTATAGTGTTTGACTTAAGGATTCATGCTTAGTTCAACTAACTTGTTGAATGTGTTTGTGGCTTGATATGAAAAGGACTTATTGGTCATGTTTTATTCAAAAAGTGAGATTTTATTAAGCAAATCGCTTGATTTAAAAGTTAGATTTTCAAGCATATAAAATTATATTGTTCAATCAATTCTAGCCACTTCTTATGATTTCAATTAAGTGAGCTAGACTAGGTTTTTTTTTTCAAGGTCCTATTCCTTAGCACTTTTTGTAACTTTAGTTTTTCAGATTGTTTATCTGGATGCTTGTTGATGTTAGCTAATCCGATGATTAGGCTAAGTTGGCTAACAATATTAGTATCAATTTATGCCATATGTATTAGCATGGCATGCTTGTTAGCTAAATATTCACGATTGTATTCCTTCCTTGATCGATATTTGTAAATGCTAGCTTTTTAGTTATATATATGAATCTATATATATATATATTTAACTTATTATTTTATGTATTATTATTTTATCTTATATTCACTTAGCTTGATTACGAACTAGGTTAACTTATTTAATCTCATATATCGAAGACATAATGAAATAGGATTAGGAAGCTACAACGGGAAATTGAGTACGGTTACTTGTAAGAGTTTGGAGGCAAGAACCTTTGGAGAGGCTGTAGAAGAAATCTATGGATACAATTGAGTGGGCTATAATAGATTACTCGACCTGTTCGACCAATTAAAAATCCTACAGGGTTTAGGGTTCGGCTATGGAAATTGATTTAGAACCCGATAGAGATTAGGTTAGTTTATAAGATTTAAATAAAACCTGATGGAAAACCCGACCCGATAAAAATAAATAGAGAAATAATATAAATATTGATTTGATTAATTAATGTTACTAAGAAAACAAAAATGCCCTTATCTACACGTGCTGCCTAGGCCTAAGGAGTCATGAGACAATAGTAATCATTGACTACATCTACGTATGACTATGACCAATGAGCAAATGCAAATTCAATCCCATTTGATCCATCTCTCGTCTATCATATGAGTCCATTATTTATTTTCTTTTTAAGATTTTACTTTACTCTGCCCTTTATCTTCTATACTCCTCAGGCAAAGAATTAGAGAAACTAAAAACCCTAGCCACCATTAGCTAAATTTATAGTTTCCTTGAACTCTTATTTATATCTACCACTATATTGTCAAAACTTCCATTGGACGGTGCCAAACTCCCCCATATCATCACATGAAGTTGCCAAAAAGGATAGAAATAGGTTAGTTTAATTCCGAATCTTATCTCCTTTTTTTTTTGTACTTCGATGGATTTTCATCCTCTTTATAGCATTTTCAGCGTACAAGTGACAAGCTTTTCTTACTTATAGATGTAAGTCAACAAGTATCAAAATCGATGTGGAATTTCAATAATCCTTTTATATTAAATTGTGGATTTTCTTTTTCATTGATCAAAATCGATGTTACTTGCTAGTTGATCATTTGTTGTTACTTACAATAGGTTGTTTAAACTTCAAATTTAAAAATTGCATTTTCTTCCCAAAAGTTTGTTCTATTTATACACCATTGTAATTGCATATTTTTACAACTTCATGTATGTGCACTTTGCACCAAATCATTTAAAACAACTGGTGTCATAGTTTACATGCGTAATCTATTATCATCATTAATTTAGAGAACTCTTTGAGGTTCAATTATTGTACCATAAAAAACTTTTTATATAGGAGTTCTTATAAAGATTCATTGTGATTTCTTTAATGGTGTTAGGATTTGTAAGTGCCTGGGTACAATTTGTCAAACCTTGTTACAACAACTGAAACATTGTACTTTAACTTGAATTGAAGCACTTTAAAAAATATTTATGCCCTACCCCTACCCCCCCTAAACCCAGAATAACTCAAATGAGGAAGTTTTAGTTGAACAGATCACAATAAGTTTCTTAATATTGATAAGTATCCTAGTCTGATTTTGCCAAAATACAAGCTCTATAGTTGATATGTATAGTGAAGTATGACCGTATGTGACCAAGCAAGAAAATTCTTTTAGCAAGCATAGAGAATCACTACAATTTTAATTAATTCATAGAAGTATTTCAATTTTATCTAGAACATATTGCTAGAATTGAATGTTTTAACCCATTTTTAGATCCCATGAGCTTAACTCTTGATGAAACTAAAAAAATTTTAGTGAAGGTTTCTATAGTAACAACATAATATCCTACACCCTTTTCTAATTAGATTAAAATTTTCAACTAGTTCCGTTTATTTGATAATAACTACCAAATTAGTATATTACTTAAAAAGCCCAATATGCAAGAACATTAATCTTATGGTGAAAGTTTATTATTATCATTATTATTTGGTTTTTACTCCTTCAATTATTAGTGGTGGATCTTAATACATGCGGAAGGAATAGCTTTTCGAATTTGTCTTATTAACAGTGTGAGTGGTATTCTTTTCATTTATAAATAAATATCAACACCATTCTTTGTTCTATATCAACTTCACTTATTTATATTTTCTTTCATGTAATGTTAGGAATATGAACATAGATGAAGTGGAGATGGATTTAGATTCAAATGAAGTTGTCGAAGTTCAATTCCCAATATCTAGATTCAATGCCAAAAAAAAAAAAAAAAACTAGTACGTCATCTTCTAAAGTAGTAAGCAATCAAGACTAAAGTGATTGTTAAAGGAAGCGTAAGTTAACTTCAGTTGTATGGAATAACAAGGTTAAGAAAAAAATTAATGAGGGAGGATGTTGTAATTTACAATCACTTTAACAAGAAACTAAATGCTAATAGTGCAAGTGGAATAAATCGTTTACGTAAACATTTGAAAAGATGCTCGCAGAAATGAAAACAATCTAACATAAGACAATGTCTTTTGGTAATGGAGAAGAAAGAATTTGAGGATGGGCATGGCAGTAGTGTGAGCACCTGAAATTGGTCATTTAATCAAGAAAACTCGAGGGATAAACTTGTGAAGGCGATGATCGTCCATGAGTATCCAATTTCTATGGTGGAGTATGAGTGTTTTAAAGACTATGTTACAAGTATTTAACCCTTCGTATAACATGTAAATCTTACCACTATCATGAAGAAATTGTAAGTATATATAATGTAGAAAAGGAGAAATCGAGTGTCGTTAAAAGGGTTGAATTCTCGGGTTGCAATAACAACAGATATGTAGACATCTAATCAAAGCAAGAGATATACTATTGTCATTGCTCATTCTATTGACATTTGTTGGAGGCTCCAAAGCTGTCTATTGAAGTAAGCTTATTTGTTACTTTTGTTTTCTGAATTTTATCAATTCAAATGTCGCCATTTCTTTTAACACTACCCATATTTTTATGTAATTTTTTATATGTTCCAACTCCTCATACGAATGAAATAATTATTGATACTTTATGTGACTCACTGATGGTATGGAGTTTTGATAAGAAGTTATTTACAATTATTGTAGATAATTGTTCTACAAATGATGTGATGGTCACAACAATAATGATGAAGCTGCAAAGAGATAATTTGATTCTTCGAGGTAAGGTAGAAAGGATCTATGAAAGTGTTGTATTTTAATCTGTGACACCATTATGAGTAGAAAAATTTCAAGAAGGATATAAGAAGTTGGATATTATGTATGATAGAAAGCTTTCCTTAGATTGTAAAATATGCTGGAATTCCATTTATCACATGCTTCTTACAGCAATCAAATGTAAAGAAGCTTTCTATAGGATTTAGCAGATGGCTAGACATTATAAGTCTTTTAATGGATGATGATTGGGATTTAGAAGAGAAAGTTTGCAAGAAGCTAGCAATTTTTGATGAGACAATTGATTTATTCTCTAGTACACAATATCTAACTACAAATTATTATTTTGAAAAGGTGTATGAAATTAGGAAGGCCTTACTTAACTGGAAGGATTCTTTGGATGTCAATATTAATACCATGGCCTTTACAATTTTTGAAAAATTTGAGAAATATTAGGGTGATGTTTATATTATCATGGCTGTGTGTACGGTTTTGGATCCAAGGTTTAAAATGAAGGCTATGATTTTTATGTTTAAAAATGTTTATGGAATGAGTACATCAATGGAGATAGAAAACGTGAGGAAAACTTGTTATGAATTGCTTCAGGAATACCAATCTAAGGCTAAATATCATCACAATAAGAGTAAAGATATTGGTTCTAGCTCAATTCCTTCAATTGACGGTAGTGATGCTTTTAGTGATTGTATGGAAAAATCGAAATTGTTGGAATTCTTAGATAATGATATTGATGGTATGTCTAGATAGTAAAATTAGAGTTGGAGCATTATTTGGAAGAGCCTAAGTTGCCTTAAATTAAGAATTTCGATATCTTGAACTGGTGGAAAACAAATGAAATTAAATATCCTCCATTGTAAGCAATTGCTAAGGATTTATTAACTGCTCCTGTTTCTATGGTTGCATCTAAATTTGCATTCAGTATTGGTGGTCAAGTTATTAGCTTACATAAAAGTTGATTGGCTCCAAAAACAATAGAAGCATTAATGTGTAGTCAAAGTTGGTTATCAAATGGAGAAATAGGTGATATTTGACTTTCTTTATTCGTAGATAAATTTTTTATTATATAGTTTCTAAATTCTAATGTTATTCAATATAAATTTGTTTTGTCCTCTTTGTAGGTGTAGACTTGTTTGAGGAGGCAAATGAGATGTGAATTAGATAGATAATAAATTTTATTTGTTTGTTTGAAGAAACATGTTTTTTCATTTTAATAACAATAAGTGTATTGAGGCCTTTGGTTTTACCTCTCTTTCCCCTCCATTTTCTTCATCATAAATCACTATTGTACTATTTTGTTTGATTGTAGAGGACTATTAATATGATTTGGAGATGTTCGGATAATTAGGTGCATTGTTAAGGAATTTTGAAAGTATTGTGGAGTCCTTTGAGCGGTGGATTTTGTTTCTTTAAATGTATTGTCACATATTTTAGGGACAAACATTAAGTCCTAGTTATTTGTTTGCGACACCTATTTCTTTCATTTATTTATTTTTTAGATTAAGGCTTTATGGAAATATAAATTATGGTAAGGATAAGTGTGTCAGTTTTTTAATTTAAAAACTAGCTGGCATTCATGGCTTCAATTATTACAACTAAAGCTACACTATGATTTATGAATACTACATAGATTTTGATTATTATGTTTATGAAGTTATTGCAATTACACATTTTTTTTATATGTCTTTTAGGTATATAAGTACATCCAAGTTATAAGAGAATTATATAATTTCTACTTTATATGCCTAACAAGGGAAAAGCTAATAAAAAAATAGATGGAAAATCATGCTTGTTGTTAGGAATGGGGGTAAATTATGTTAAGATTTGATGTTTGCCTACGAAATAGATTGCATGAAGAAAATAGAAGGAAGGACCTTTTATTATCATAGATTTTTTTTTTTTTTAAGTTAGCAATTTAAAACATTAGCATTTTAAAAAAAGGAAAATTAAGCTTTTAAGGGTCAAGTATCGGGTTGGCATTTTTTTATGAGGGGCAAGTTGCGAGTTACTCCTTCAAAACCCAATGGGTTCTTCGCGGATTTCAAAACCCCATTAATCCAATTAGGGCAGGTTCAGGTTTTATAAAACCTACTCTGAACTTGCCTCAGTTGCATCCTTAAAGAAATTGTTGTGTTAAATTATAAAAATTGCATATGAATAGTGTAATTGCAAAGGGCCTTTCAGGTTGTGTCATGGGATGTTTTGTACAAAATGATGCTAGGTTTGTGAAGTTTTCATTGCAATAGCATTTATGAATAAATAGAAGTCTTCAAAGATGTATATTTATTGATTTTAATTGATTGCTTGAATATGACAAAGCCTTAGAAATTACATAACAAACCACCCTTTTGTAAATTGAATAGAGCTATAAATGAATTGAGTTATTTATGAGCTACTTGGACTTAGGCAAGTTCGTGCTCGATTAGTAAATGAGTCAAACTTGAATTCAAGATAAAATTTATTTATCTAAATAATTTGAGCTTAAACTCCAATTTAAGCTTATCGGTCTACTCATTTAGATTCATGAGTCGGCTTGTTTAGGTTTGTAAGCAGACTCACGATCTTTATATATATTATAAATATTGTGTTTATTATTATATATTATTAAAATCTATATTATACTACATAATCTAATTCTTATTTATTATTTGTTAATATATTTATTTATACATTTTTTTCATTTTATATATTTAAGCTTGTGAGACGACTTGAGCTTGGCTCTCTTTAAACTTGGTTGGGCTTGATCTTATTTGGTAAATAGATTAAGCTCAAACTCAACATAAAGCTTATTTATATAAACAGATCAAATATGAGTCTAAATTTATAAGTTTGATAATAGCTTGGTTTGAATTTAAATTCGATAATGAATTGAGTCTAAATTTACATGAACTCGGCTCGTATTGCTCGGTTTCTACCACTAAAAGGTTTGAGAAAGGAATTCTTAAAACGGCAGGGTCGAGGCGTTATCTTAACATCCTACGAAGAACAATAATTGAAGTGCGATCAAGAACACATCGAGTAGTTTTGTCTTTGCATGAAATAAACGGCAAGTGGGCCCTTTGAATCTGCGTCCAGTAGCAAGTATGTTATTTCAAGATGAGGCCATGTGATTATCAGAAACCTGATGGCAACGCATGTTGAGCCGTACGATTGAAAAAACTTGATATTACATCTCTTCTCGTTCATTAATGCTTCAACATTAAATGTTCTTTTGCTTGTTTGTGTCACGTTGATAGAAAACAAGGATTGCTCTTGGGCCGTTAAAATATCAGGTTAACATGGTAGCTTGAGTAGAAAGAATAATAATCGAATAGATGCACGGTGCGTTTGAAAATTAAGGTAGATTGTTGGGTATTTGTTGTGTTATATATACATCCTTCCCTTTCATGTCCAACAAAATATATTAAATTTTTGTTCAGATCGTCATTTCCCTGATTCTTTAATCTTTTACCAATTTTAATGCATATATATATGTATATATATATATTTATTATGGATCGTAAAAGTGTCCTATCTATTTTTATTACATGAGGAAAGATTTATATGTTTTAAAATTAATTATTATGTAAATTAGCTAATTATCTGAAATTGGCAAAACATACTCTCTCAAGGGGCCTTTCTTTTTCCTCCTCTCCTCTGAAAGTACACACTATAATTTTGAAATCAAATTTAGTACATCTTGAACTGCAACAACTCTAATAAGGAATGTGTGTTTTGAATGGAGCCTTTTGCGAAGGCATTTTAGCTGAAAGGGGATCTGTTTATAATATACTCCTTTACCCCTAATTAATATGGTATAAGTGACGTAACTTTAATATTTATTAAACCTTCGAAAGGTCGGTCGAAGAGTCTACAGTGGAAAGCCGATTTTTTTTTTTTTTTTTTGTTGTACTTCAACTATTTCTTTCTTTCGCGAATTTTCAATGAAGACTGCAATGAATTCGGCATTGCTTTGCGTGGGATAATTTAGATGTCTCGCCAGCATTATAAGGGAAACCAGAATTTCCTTTTTTTTTTTTTTTTTAATTTATTGACAACTATTGCAGCCAAAATAACTGTGAATATATATATGGTCCCATTCTCTGGGTTGTTCAATGTTTTGGAGACTTCTTCTGTCTTATAATACTTGAAAATTTAGAAACTTAGGAAAATTTTTAGCATAAATATCTCCGAAATTTAATTTAATTTAAATTAATAAACAAAAGTTCATCTAAGGGATATGGTGCCATAGTATTGTATAGGCAACTAATGATTGTCAGTGCTAGCCTTACAGGCTTCATGACAAAATGATGATATTGATAAAACAACAACCAGAATGTTGAATGACCATCCTTTAAAAAATATTAAGTTTCTCAGCATTAAATGTGGTAAACGATTGCTTCAATAAAGTGACATGAAATAGCATGATTTTACTTAATAAGAGTATAGAAACGCTATTAGTAGATATTAAGCACACTACTATTAGAAGAACGCGAACGCAAAGTTAATCAAAGATTGTGCAATGCACAACTAAATATGATAAGAGATACATTAAAGACAAAGGCTTAAGAAAGGATTTAGAGGAAAAAACAAGTGGATAATGCCATTCATAGATACATGCAAGCTGTAGCACTTAGGTAGGAAAATTATCTCAAGTCCATGCAACGATTCATATTGAAAGCAAAAATAAATAGAAAAAAAAACAAAAATTAAGGGACTACCAAATTTTGCGTCAAAAGTCAAACTTCCTTCAACTTCCTCTATTTCTTGGAGTTTAACTAACTCGGATAGTCTTTTCCCTTGTTCTTCTTCCAATAGCCTGGGAAATACAAAACAAGAACAATGGTAATTCAGAAGTTCATAAATTATACTACATAATGGAGGTTAATCTGTATGATTAATTTAAAATAAGGGAATAAAATTAGGAATAACAAAGAGAGCAAAATCTTGAGGAACTAACTTATCATGATTACCATGTTGAGTGGGATGACTATTTAACGGGAAGAAAAAAAAAAAATGATGTAGTTCAAATTTGTTAAAAAGTTATGCACCTTGAAAAATTTATTAATACGTAAAAATCTGTTCAAATAAAGGGGTAATCATTTACTTTTACATTAACTCTATGTATGCATTATCCTATAACTAATGGACTCTACAGTCTATAGCCATGATATGGACGTTTTTGAAAAAAATATAGTTTATTTATCAAAAAGTTATACATAAATATCCATGAAGGCACATTCTCCTTGAGTTAAAAAAAAAGTGATGTTGCAAATCTCACATATAATGTCTTAGAAAAAAAAATAACAACATAAAATAAAAGTGATGAAATAATACATCCATAAATAAAGAAAGACACATCATTCGTCTCTACAAACCTTCCAATCTATTGGGAAGTTATAGTCTATTTGCTTAAAATATACAAGACCAAATCTATTATAGTAAATTTACAAGTACAATATTCGATTCAAAATATGGTAAAAAAAGTAAGGTAATTGTTGGAGAAATAATGAGACACAAGAAATAAAAAGTAGAAACGTAGAGATGAGACAAGAGAGAGGTGGAAAAAATAATGTAGGAAATTCTTTAGGGTTTCTTAAGGGTGATGTGTTTGGGTTATAGCTTATATGTTTATTTTTTTTGGTAAAAGTAAAAAGGTAGAATTAATTTTTTTATTGTCATTATTATTTAATTGCTCTTAGATAGTGGGTATAAAATACCATAAAATCGGTACCATAATTCCTTAAGGTATAGGTTCCATTATATATTAAAGTACATGTATCAAGATAGGTAAGGTATCAAGAATGTTATATTGTACTCGTACCTTATCTTATGGAGGCAGTTTCCTAAAGTACCTAATACTCATATTTTGTAATCTTTAATACTTATTAAGAACCTATAAAATTGAGTTTAATATTATAGAGTAGAAGGTATAACACGGTTATTCGCTCATTCCTATAAGCAATAAAGCATATATGGCACTACTTTACAATCCATGGGAATGTTCAAATCCATGCTTTCATTTTTTATATTTGAGAATTGGATTGAAATGGTCAGTATTTGATGGCTTGCTTTTGAAAGAGCAGAGTGACCCTTATAAATATATCTATGGAATCATTGACTCTATAGATGAAATTATATAGAAAAAAAAAAAAAACAAAAGGTAGGTTATACTTAAAAATACTCCTCTCTTTTGCTGAAAAGATAGGTGGATAGAACTCCTTTTTATATAAATTTCCAAAATTTTGGGTGAATTTCTTAAGTTTTATTTAGTTAATTTACAACTAATAGTAATATATATGCATATAAGTATATATACCATCTTAATATTTTTTTCAATTTTATAGATTTTTTTTATTTTCTTTCATTTTTATTTTGAATTTTCTTTATGAATTTTCATTATTTTAATATTTTCTATATTTTTTAGACTTTAATTTTTTAATATATTATTTTATTATTAATCTAATGAAAGTATGTTGATCAACAGAATGTTGTCATGTGTTAATATATAACTAATAATTTAACACTATTAGCTAAAATCACCCATTTACAATCTTTTATAAATTTTTCTAAATATTGAGGGTTTAAATGAAAATTTTAAAACGTTAAAGACTTATCATCTATAGGAATCTACCGATAAAGTGTAGTGAAATAAGATGGGCCTTCAAGTGTCTAGCTTTGGCCAACAAAAGTGAACACAATGAGGGACGCCAAAGTATTATCTAGCTTGCCACTCAAATGCTTAAGTTAAAACTTGTTCGAAAGGGAGAGTAAGGAAGCAAAAGTGTAGGAGAGCTTGAGCGTATGGGTATGTATAAAGGTAATCTACCATTGATGAAGTTCCCCTGTTTATAATGATGAGTTGGAGGGGAATTTAAGAGCCATGACACTGCCATAAAGGGAAAGTGCATCTACTAAGCATAGAGAGTGGATTTCATGAATATGGTCAATACTTGAGAATCTAGGAAGTGGATGGTTAAGTAGGTCAATCGCCTTATTTGATATCAACCTTTGTTTGCTCTTGGTCTTTAGCCTTCAGCCTAATCCTCCGTTCCTAAGGATGTTTGCCATACTCTTAAGGTAGGTGGTGTAACACTAACATTATGTTTGGAATGAGGGAATGGAAGGGGGAGGGGAGAAAAGTAGAGGGAATCAATTCCATTCCCTTGTTTGTTTGATGAATGGATTATAAGAGGGAGAGAAAGTAGGTAGATTTTATTCTCCTGGTCCTACAAAATATTGATCTCTCCAAATATAGAGGGAATAAAAAGAGAAGGGAGGGAAAATCTTTGTAATTACATATTTATCTTCTACTTTTGTGTTTTCATTGTCCTTTTTTTTTGTATTTTGAAAAAAGAAAAAGAAATATATGTGTGTGTATATATATTATATATGTAAATGTAGGAGTACGATTGGATTGGTCATGTATATTCTGTATGAGTAGCGCTCTATACGTGGCTTTAAAAAAGTAAAGTGAGACTATCACTTGAAGGGATAATTAGGTGAGAATAAGGTAGGGAGGAGAAATATGTAATCTCAGTATCTCAAATATATAAGTAATAGACAAGGCAGCCTTAGGGGACCTTAGACGTTCACCTTATAGCTTGAATGAATGAAATCAATTCTTTGCTTGAGCAATATTTGATTTTAGTGACCAGAGTTTTTACAATGGAATACCATTTTTCCGATCTCTCTAAGAGTTTTAAATGATGTAAAAATACTGGGTACTTATAGGTTTTTGGGCATGATGACATCCATCGGGTTATCTAGGTGATCAACGGATGGAATGGAGCTTGCTTAATTTATGATTATTCAGAATGAGCTAGCTAATGAGCTCAAAACTAGTAGCCTTTCTTATAAGTGTATGAGCTTACTTGAGAAAGATTGGAAGCGGACGGACTAGTTCAACGATTTCTATTCCAAACCTACTAAATTAAATTTTCTTGAATCATCCTAATATGGACCGGACTTTTTAGGTCCTGTCACTTAGCGCATGGACTTAAGCTTAAATAAATAAATGACTTATCCTAATAACTAATATAATAATTTTCAGCTCTTTACAATAAATATACATATTTAATATACATATATATTAAATATATTTGTACATTGCATATATATGTGTATTTATATGTATATGTATATAATACATTATAAGAGATATGAAATAAGGAAGACAACATAATGCATTATATTTTAAGGGGCAAAAGAGTAATTTTACATCATATCTTATTTTATCTTTATTAATTATTAACATTCCTCTCAATTTTTTTTTTCTTTCCTTCCTTCCTTCCTTTATCCAAATATATTGGAGTGAATCAAATTCCCTATAATTCCTTCCCTTCATTTTCATTTCTCCCACTTTTTTTTTTTTTACTTTTATTTCTTTTCTCTCACTTTTTTCCTCCTTATTCTAAACACAGTGTAAGTAGACAACCTCCTAGGAAAGAGAATGGCCTATAGATAGTATTGATTCTATCATCTATGGGAGCTCCGTACAGGGCAATGGTAGGTCAAAGCAAGTTAGTCAAGGTAAAATGAAGTCAGCCATGGGTAGAATAGGTTGATTCGTGGTTTGTTTAGATTGGTATAGGTATAAGGGATTCGTATTCAAAATCTTCGATCAATAGGATTCAAATAGAAAAAGAAATAAATATTTAAGATAATCTTTTTTTTTTTTTTCTATTTCCCCCCTTTGTTTCCTGTGCTATATTTGATGGATGAAGAGAGAGATGTAACCGAAAATAAATCAAGCACTAGCTATCATGTTACTAGAGGGTGGGGGAAAGGATAATAATAATAATAATAAGAATGAGTGGCTCATAATCAGTGCAGATGGAGTCGTAGCAAGGTTCGAAGAGCTAGCTCTAGACCCTCTGGCCCCTATGTACCGAGCTTACACGTTGCCATATACCATGAAGCGAATGATTAAGTGTTAAATATAGTATGGTTTTGCACGCACCATTTACAACAGCTTTTGTCTTGCGATGAAATGAGCAAACATTATGTGTCAGTTCGCACTGACTGGCAATCTTACCTGAGCCCTTAGATATGATAATTTGATCGATTACTTTCAGGGTTGAGCATGGCGACAATGGTGATGCTCAATGCTCATCTGCTCATTGGATATCAATATAGATTCATTTGGAGAAGAGGTATATTTTATTTGCGTGTATTTGTTTTGTGAAACTATTTTTCATTAGTTTTAGTGTTTAGAAAAATCTTAATTTTTAACTTCTAAAAATAATGGGATTGCGATGATTTTAGCTGTTGGAATTATTAAAGGTCACAGATGGTAAGTGACCATGTTAACAATTGATAACTAGTGTTGACGATTCAGATATCCATTTGCCACTATTCTTCTTCTTCTTCTTCTTCTTTTGTTTTTTTGGCAGAACATTTGCCACTATTCTAAAAGTAAGAAACTTTTTGCAATCATGGCATATAATAATATAATGTTCCTTTATTTATAACTTTTTTCCATACTTACTATGTGTCCGAGACATCCCGACATAAGAAATTTTAACGTAATAATAACTAATCAAAAATTGAAAACTAATGTGATTTTTTTTTTTTAATGCCCAAATGCTCTGTAAGAACCAGCCAGGCATAGAGCTTGTAATTGTTCTGGAAAGAAAGGAGGAATTGAGGCTATCTGCCGAGATTATCAGGATGGAGTCTTAGGAGGATTTGGCAAGAGTATGAAGAATATCTCTCCACTGGAAGTGAAATTATGGTGGATAAAATATGGTTTAGACTGGGCGAAGAGGATGGAATATAGAAGGATCATTACTGAAGTAGATTAACAAGAAAAATGTGGATTTGAATATATTGTTATAATTTGTGCACAATGTGTTAAGATACTTTTGATATATTTATAAATATTATTTATAAAAGGTAAGTATTTATTATATTTATATACGTTTTTGTTGGTATATATTTTATAATAAAATCTCATAGATAAATAGAGTATACATAAAATTATAATAAATGTGTATTATTAGTAAGATTCTATTACATTGTATTATCTAAAAGTTGTTTTTGATCAAATAAATATCTAGAGAAAACATAGATATTTAGAATAACATATTATATAACTAAGATAATTCTCATTGGACTGATGGAAAGAGATTTGAGTTATACAAATGGGTGTCTAAAGTTAAGTGAGTATGCTAAACATAACCTGCTAATAAAAGATACCATATGTTTAATATCATTGGTTCCTCCTCTAAATAAATGAGAGTAAATAATCTCTAAACTTGAGACCTTTATTTAGATCGATGGAAAGAGACCTGTTTAATACCATATGTTGTGCTTTAATTCCGTTAAACACAATTTTTATTTGGATTGTAAATTATATGGTTATTGGATATAACATAAAATATAGAGAGAATAATGACGAGTTAAGATAGAATTCATTGCTCTTTTGGATTAGGATATATACCATGGTCACACACTTACAAGTCACGATTATTTTAACCAAGTAAAATGATTAAATATTGATAATATGACATGCAATGGTTTAATTAGGATATCATTTGACGAAAAAATTTAATTACGCAGTAATTGATTCATAGTGGTTTCTTGTTCACACTTTTTCTATTATGATTAGATAATTAATAGCTATTGCTAGATGGTTACCTTGGTTTATGTTTAAATATACATTACCTTTGTATATAAAAACCCAAAGGGTCATACACTATAATATGATTAATGGGAACAAAGTTTTAACAAGAAATTTTAGTGGTCAATATTTATTTTAGAACTATAATAAATTGATCTGAAATAATAAATCAGAAGCAATTTATTTTATTGTATAATATATATTTGTAGTTAAGTACCTTTTAAAGGTTATGTATTTTATTATTACCTTTTCGTGTAAAAGTAGATGGAATTTATTAATTCCATGTTTAATTGTTATTAAAAAGTTTATGGCAACTGAAAGGATATGAAATTTATTAATTCCATATTTAATTGCAATTGAAAAGTTTGTGATAATTAAAAGGTTGTCTGCCATTGATTTCATATTTAATTGTTATTGAAAGGTTGTGATAATTGAAAAGTTTATCGAATAAAATGTTTCTTTCACTAATTTTAGTAAATGTTTAAAAGAGACAAAGGCAGGAGAGAGAGTTTGATATTGATGATTTTCTATTTAGAAAAATACTAAAAGAAAAGGCAAAAGAGAGATATAACATTTTGCTTTATAATTTTTTCTAATTCTAATATAAGTTATTTAGCAATATAAAGGATTAAAATTTATTCTTTTTAATGTGTGTATAAATATCACAAGAGGGATTACGTTTGGAGTCCATACGATGAACACATTTTGAAATAATAAATCGGATTCAGATTTTAATTGAACTCTGCTTAGGAGGAGACAGTACTTTTGAATAGGGAAAATGTAATTTTATAATTTTTTATTAACATTTTTTTTTATTGTATGTTTCACATGAATCCTAAGATAGGTTTTATAGTAATTTTTATTTCTGTTGCGGTCTTTCTGATCTATAAAACCTACCATATGTATCATCTAGTGCTTGCCGAACGTATTAATTATGTTTATGCTTTGATGAAGTTAATTTTTGCAAGGTTGGGTCGTGAGAAAAACCAAGTTGTAGACTTGTTGACAAAAGGACTAAAAGCAAAGAAAGGTGTACTTTGAGGACTTTGTTCTTGTGTTTTTATCTAATGTTCTTCTAAAGGACTTTTACAATGGTAGCTTAAATCTAGTCAAGCAAGACTAGGGGCCTAGCTCCTATAGTGTTGGACTGAGCTGATATCTTTACTTTTGATTTTGTTTATTCCTTTTGCTAGTATGTCAATGAAACTTTCATTACCGAAAAAAATTACATACATTTACTCATAAAACATAGTGAAAAATATAAGTATTACTTCAAAATAAAGAAAATGAAAGTTTATAAAAAAGGAAATCACAATCTATTAATTAATTATTGCTAATAAAGGAAATAGAAATTAAATTGATGACTTCTAATGAGATAACTAGTAAGGAGATTCAAGTGAAAAAAAACAATTCATTAGGTATTATATGCTTTATTGTATATGCAAGGCGTGTAAATACTAATTAAATATTGATATGAATAATAATGGATATGATACTTTTCAAATCAATTACTATTTTTGATTTGTACATGTCATATATGTCAACATTCTAATGCTATTCACATATTATATATGCATAACACATGATATGTATTATCCATTGAGTTATTTCTTGATTCAAGCGATATTTAAAACCTACCATAAAATAGGTCTCACATAAATTCTATAGAACCTTTAATTCTATTTATATCGAGTATTGAACCCTAAATCTTTAAATTCTTAATAGAAACTTGGAGTTTAGCAACAAAAAAAAAAAAAAAAAGACTTAGAGATACAATTAATAATAGTAGAAAATTACAGTAACTTAAAAAGCTTAAAAACTTTTGCATTATAAATTTTAGCAAAACCTACAACTAATAATGAGTATCTAAAAACCTAAAAACATAATTCAATTGGAAATATAAGGTTTGATAGTGAAACATGAAGAGAATTCAGTTATCTAAATGAAGAAAAAGTTTGTAACCCATGCCAAATTTAAATGGAACCTGAATATGTTGGCATAAAAAAAATGGAATTTCAATAGGAAAGTACACTCTTTATTAGCACAACAAAATAGGAATTGACTAAGGATGCATGCATTAAAGAAAATAAGATACATATCTTTAAAACTAATAATAAATATTGCATCTTGAAGTGAAAGTTACTATTTTTTAGTTTTATCATTAGTTAAAGGTTTAAGGTTTGCATTAAGTTAGAGACATTTCTTTTTAGCATTAATATAATATTATTTTTACTCTTTTAGTTTTCTTGATTTGAAAGCACTTCTTCATTCATTAATATATATTATATTATTCAATAAATTTTAAAAAGTATCTTACAACCTGAATGATTGTACCCATATATCATAAAGTATAGGTTCCAAGGTGGGTATAGGGTATGAATACATCATACCTATACGCATACCTTATCTTATATAAGTTGGTTTTGAGAAATTGATGGTTCATTCACTTCAATGAATGGAATGAAATGAGAATATAATTGGAATTCCTAAGGAATATAATAAAAGTATAATACTTATTACTTTATTTAGTTGGATTCACACATAACCTAAGAATATATCTTAATAGAACATTAATTACTAAATTACCCTCAATTCATCTTCTTTTTTAACCAACCCTAAAGTAGTGGGTGGTGGTAGTAGTGGTGGCAATAGTGATGATAGTTGGCGGTGATGACGACAATGGTGGTAGCAAATGGTAGCAACGGTAATGGTGATGGCAGCAATGGTGATGGTCGGTGGTTGCAGCTTTGGGTTGGTGGTGGTAATGGTGATGATGGTGGTGATGACAACGACGATGGTGGTAGTGGCAGTGGCAGTGGTTGGTAGTGGTGGTGACAGTAGCGGTCAATGGTAACGGCGACGGTAGTTGATGGTGGTGGTGGTAGTGTTGGTAGTTTATTCAAATATAAAGTAATAAGTTCGATGGTTTATACAAATATAAAGCGTTAAAGTGAGAACAACAGAACTTCCAAAAAAAACATTAGTCTTTGAATTAATAATCAATATAGTAACAAGCTTGATGGTTTATTTGAATAATTAACGAAAACATATTTCAAGATCTTTAATTAAAACCTTAAGTCTCACATTAAGGGAATCTATATATAAAAGGAACAAAACAAATAAAGGAAAAATACAATTAAAGGAACTTCGCTAAGCAATTTAGAAATCCGATTAGCTAACTAAGTTCAATAATGGAACCATTAGTTTAACCTACTTTCCAATTAGGTTGGCTTAACTCACTTAATTTGTCAAAATATTATTTAAAATATGTCTAAATTAAGCTAAAGGCTCTTAAAACTAAGGTGAAACTGAATATTGAAATATTGAATAATTGACATATATCGATTAAATTATCAAAGAAATATTTTAGAGATGAATTGAACAAGTTAAGCCTACAGAAAAATGTTGCAAGTGACCATACTGTTGATTGTTGCTTATGTGTGTAAAGGTTAAAATGAATGTAATAAGTGATTTCTTTAATTGATTGTTTCGTTACTTATGCTTGAGTTGAAGTTAAGATACTAAAAGCTGCGATCATGGGTTAGGTGTTTGCACTTGACTATATTTGGACAATTAAATGAAATGGCAAGTGGGTTGTTGACTAGCTAATTGGAATGATACAAGTTGAGTTTGTGGGATGGAGCTGTAAATGACTTACACTAGTGGTATCAATTGTCTTTGTGGGCACGTAGACTAATGGCTTAATGGCTTATATAGATCATGAAACTAAAATGGAATGACTTTGTAATCAATGTTGGAAGTTGATGTCCCTTCATAATGTGTGTGTATGTGTATAATAATGGAATTTGAGTTTTCCAAAACCTTGGGACATCACATCTAGGTTGTATTGTTTGTTTCACCTAAAATTGTAAGCTAAATTAAACTTGGTTGTTACATTATTATAGTCATATGTGTGAATTGTTAGGATTATTAGTATTGCAATATAACTATCTTGCCTAGAATTTTAGCTACATTTAAGGTCTCCTTGACAAAATACATTTTTCTTTTTTAAATTCTAATGCATCTCTTATGCCTCAATACATTAAAAACTACCCTCAAGTGCATCAAATGGTTATTCATATCTCTGTAATAGATGAATAAATAATCAAAATAGACAACAATAACTGATGAGCTCACTTAGGTACCTTGCAATACATTATTCCCAAGTTGCATAAAGGTAATTTAGGGAATTGAATAAGCAAAAATGCATGATTAGCTACTAATAGAAGCTATGTTTTGTCTTGAAAGCAATTTTCTAATCATCTCTTACCTTGATCCAAATTTGAGGATAGCTACTCTTGATATTAACCTTCAAGAGCACTCAGGCTTACTTCAATTCATCTAATATGTCATAAAATCTTGGAATAGGATAATGGTATTTTGCAATGATTTGACTAATAGCTCAATTATCAATGCATAATCTCTAAGTTTCATCATTCTTTTGCACTAGTAGTATTACTATAGAACAAGGACTAATGCTCTCTCATATGTATCTCCTTTAAATCAACTCATCTACTTGCCTTTTTAACTATTTTGCCTAATCAAAGTTCATCCTATAAACAAGAAAACTAGGAAGCAAGGTACTAGGCAATAAGCCGATTTGGTGCCAAATATCTCTTAAAGGAGATAATGCCCTTAGTAAGTCTTTACAAGAATATCTTTAAACTTCTCTACTAGCAACTTCAATCCCTTGGGCTCTTGATCTCTACTAACCTTATAGCATATCTTATCTGCAACAATAACACCATCTCTTCACTCTCCTTTGGCTCCTTTAACCCTTCCCCCTTCATTAATAATGTTCTTTCGATTATTTTATTAAAGAAATTTGGCTTATTTTCACCTCTTTAGGCCTTAAAGGCACTAACGTGACCTTATTTTCATCTTTTTGATACACATAAGAATTCTTGTACCCGTCTAAGAATACATACCTATCAAATAATCATGGCTTCCCTAACAATATATGCCTAACATCCATTGGTGAAATAGCACATGCAATCTTATTATCAAACCTACATCCAATAGAAATTGGGACATGTAACTACTCAATTACATAGACTCTCCTTTGTCACTCAACCAATGTAGATGGTGAAGTATAAATATGCATTAGTTGGCAAACTAAGTTTCTTAACCATATGAATCATCTTTGCATTGGTGCAACAATACCATCAATGTTGATAGCACTCAATGTTCCATTCATCGTGCACTAAATATGGAACAAACACTCCTTTTGCTAATTTATTCATCCCTTCTAAAATTTTCCCAGTCTTAGTTCAATACAAATAAGGATTTAGGTTTTCCTATATGTTTTAGTTAAGTATAAAGAGATCAATTCCAGAGTTGATTTTAATTTTATTTTTATCTCTATTATAATTTTAGGGTTATGATTTCAGTATTCTAGAGTTTAAGGTTTCAATTAGATTTTACAATTAAATATTTAAATTTCCATTTTTAGATAATCGAAATCAACTAAGGTTTGAAATTCTTAAGATTTATTTATTAGAAATGGACCCTCCAAAGTTACTTTTCCTAAAGTTTTTAAAAATTACAAATCAATATCAATATTGAAAGATTTTTGAAATATTATGTGACAAAATTATGACATGTTCTTTTTTCTTACAATTTTAACCATTTGTTACACGTGCACTATTTTGAGAAGATTGCAATTTGCATTTATCTATCTATCTATCTTTCTTTCTTTCTATATTATCAAGAGAATATCTTCGCTTTTTGATGTATATCTTTATCCATAAAAATTTCCAAAACTAAACTTGAATATGTCTATATATTTGGCATAGCTGTTTGGTAATTTTTTTCTAGTGTATCTCCTCAGCCTCTCTCTCTCTCTCTCTTTGTGAAGTTCCAAAAAGTAACTATTATGTAGTATTTTCGTTTCTCTTTCCATTTTAATAACACATGTAAGTTTTTTCCTTTTTATTAATATTATGTATAAATTTATATATAATTATTGTGCTTTTCATTTTGTTGAAGCCATCTCTTCTAAGATTGGCACTTACGTTGCAGATGTATTATTAATTAACAGTTACAAGAAAGTTTTATTAGTAAAAGATGCTGATATTTTAGGAAATGAGTCATTTAAAATACTTTAGATAAAGTTATAAATTTAATGATTGAAATTGTCTCGATTTTTGAATTATCAAATAATATCATCACCATATTATCTTTTTCTTTACTATATCAACCATTAATTACACGTATTTTCATTTAGAAAAATTTTATTTTAATATTAGAACTTGAAATGGAATTAAAGCTTTTGAAAGTTTAGAAGTGAATTGCTATTACGTGTTATTAAAAGTAGATTCTCTTTCCCATCATAGCAAGCGTTCTCTTGCTATAATACATTGTGAGAGAGTATCAAGCCTTTGTATATAATGTTTAGGATGGGTTAAAGGTGGATCTCATCTTAGGTAATTTTTTGGTTTAGTTTTTATCTTAGTGTTTCCACTTCTTCTTTCATATTATGATAACATTTTTCATTCATATGGTTTTATAAATTATTATATTTTATTTACTTGGGAATATTATAATATTAACACATTTTAGTTTTTTTTTTAGGAATGTATATATATTTATATATATATAAATTTCTTTTTTATTTTGTCAGCATATTTATTATAGTTTCTTGAGTCCAAAATATGTAATGTATATTTTTTATTTGTTGCAATTTAAAATAAAGAAAATAATTAAGGTGATTTCTTGTTATACTGAATTGTTATAAAGTACCAAGCATTTTGGTAGTTTATAAGTACCAAAATAAACCAGTATGAATCAACTAACATCTCGTAGATAACACGAACACTAGTTAAATCAGCAACATGATAAATGATGCTCTAAGTATAGTTGAATCAGTAACACAACCGATGATGCTCCAAGTATATACTAGCCGTTTGAATGTAATTAGTATAAAAAAAATAGTGGCGTTCAACATATGTACAATAATGGAAGATTTTTGTTGGAGATTCTTTCACTGTATTTCTGTCAATGGTTATTTAATAAAATGGCAAAAACTTCAAACCATGGTCTTTTTTATTTATAAAAGATAAGATGTATTTTTGAAAAGAAAAAAGTGCAAAAAAGTTTCCAATATTTACCTCTTTTTCTATTTTAATCTTTATTCTTTTATTTTTATATTTCAATCATCAACGTTTTTTATTTTTGTCAAATAAGTCCTTTCGTTAGGGACATGTGAAAGCATATGACCAATCTATGTGTAATTATTAAATAAGTAAACCAATAAAATATTCATAAAAATTTAGAAAATAAACAAACAAAAAATGTACAAAATAAAAACTTTTGTTCTAGTAACGCTAAAGATAAAGGGTAATTCGAATGGCTAGTACTTGTGAAGTTAGAGATGTGTGACCTATGGTTGACCCACTAAAGGCTATAGGTTGCTACCTACTACGAAGAGGATCGCCTACCTGCTATTACCACCCTAAGCTCCCCAACAAAAATACTCATACCCTAAGTTGCTATATATATATATATATATATATATATATATAAAAGAAAGATGATATGAAAAACCCATCGAATTGAAGTCGGGTAGTGCACTACTTTTTTTTTTTGGGCAGAGTAAGGGGTATTTGGCTACCACCAGTTAAGTATAACTTGCCTACTTTTTAAAGTAGGTTGTGATCTACTTTATAAATAAGTCTAAAATTCGAAATCTAGCATGGTTGGATTACCTTTTTTTTTAATAAATTTTTAGTATTTTTAGTAATGTTATTAATTTCATTAATTTACTTTGATATTAATATTAATACATATATGTACATGCATATAATTATTTATATATTGCTATATATATTATCTTAGTTTTTTCTAATTTTGGAGATTTTTTCATTTTTTTCTTAATTTTTTCCATTTATTTTTATAAATTTTCATTTAAAAACATTTTCTCTATTTTTATTACCTTAATTATTTTTTAAAATTTTATTATATTATTTATTTGAAAAATTACACAGACCAATAAAATATTGTCACATGTCAATGTGTAACTCATAATTTAACATTATCAGTTAAAAGGGTTTGTTTGCTAACTTTTAGAAAAGTTGAGAATACAAATTAGTAAAAAAAAAAAAAAAAAAGAGAGATTAACTTCGAGGATTTTTATATATTTTTCCCCTCTCAGAAAAGACATGACTCTTCCTATGCGTCATTTAGATGAGTCATACCTTGTCACAATTCTACGAATGCTCTGCGTTATACTTGCATTATGAAGAGTTGTGACTCCTTGGATTCATATTGCATCCCAGCATAAGTATTATCGAATATTATATATATAGCGTTTAGGATGGGTTATAGGTAAATCTCGTTTTAGTAAATTTTAGGTTTAGTTTATTTCTTAATGTTTCAATTTCCTCCTTCACATTAGGTAAACTTCTTTCTTTCACATTATTTCCTAATTTGCTCTTTTATTATTTTTTTCGCCAATACCATTAGATTAATGCATTTCAATTGTTTATGGCATGGTTAGATATATAAAAAAATTTATATTTTATCAGCATATTTTATACAATTTTCCAATTCCACGGTATTCAATGTGTATATATTTTTATTTAGCTATCACAATTTTAAATAAAAAAACAAATATTTGATTAAATAACAACAGTAATTTCCAAAATGTGTAAATTATTACTTATATTTTGAAAAGATCAATTTATTATCTAATTGAATTTTTTGTAATCGTTTTTGCTATTTGAACAAATTTTTTTAAGTTTATTTACTGACACGGATATATGGATAAATTGGGAATTAGCTGCTCAACTCACATTCTGAAGTAGAACACGATCCATTTTGTCTTAAGTAGCCATTTTAACCAGCTTAGAGTCAAGGGTGATTGGCAACTGCCTGATGTAAGGTTGTGTAATTCCATACAGTTTGTCTTTAGCCATATCTTAGCCTCGGTACGGTTGAAATATTCAATTCCTAATTCGTTTTTATATCCATAGCACCAAATGGACTCAGAGTTAGTTTAGGTGTAAAAATGACTCCAAAGATTGTAATTATGTAGTAAATTGATATTTTCTAAAATAGAGATAGTATTACACATTTTAGCAAAGTTTGAATACTATTTATAATATTAACCTGATCATAAAATCATGGAGAGACAAACAAATACCCATCCTTCGGTGTTTTTTATAATATATTTCCTCAGGAATATAAATATTGGACGTTAAACCATAGAGGTGATATGGGTATAGCAAGCTACTAGCAAACACAAATTAAAGGGCGAGGACCCTGAAATTATCGACGTGTCGCCATTAACATTAGATACATGGCATTAGTCATCATAAGAAGCTTTCCATAATTGCAGACTCTATAAAAAGTGCAATTTTTTCGAAAATTAAAATGCTGTCCGATAGGTTGTTGTCAGCATCCGATGATAGGAGTTTCTTGATCCATCTAAATCCATCGTGGGGTCCGACGCAGGATGATGAATCCGTCGGCCCCGCTGGCGCAAACAAAACATATCCATACTCCTTTAATTTATTTATTTTTTTGGTAAATTATTTAATTTCACTTTAAACATCTACATATATAAATGATAGAATTGATATGTCGTATAGTATATATAACACATAACAAACTACAGATACAATATAGCATTAAATGACAGATAATATGTTTTATGTTACATATCCCTTTCACTCATTGACAAGTCAGATTCTTCGCTCATGCTTTTGGGATCCAAAAAAAAAAGAAGAAAGCGATCCCAATACGTCGCCTTCTTCCTAAACCTAGCCAATGGAAACTCCAAGACCAATGTTAGTATCTCAAATGAAGTATCTGCTGTCGACAAAATTCCAATTATCTGATACGATACGTGTATCAGTACTTGCAATATTTCAATGTTCTGCTATGTGTTAAATGCCGGATCCCCGTAAGTATTTTCCCTACTGTTGAGGGTATTTCCAATAATGGTAAATTGATACTCGCAACTTTTTTCTCGGCTTATAATTTCCTTAATTCAAATTGTGGATTAGGGGCGATTCAAAGGGTTCATAATATATATATATATATATATATATATATATATGTTATTAAAGGCAAAAGGATTTAACAACTACCCATAACTATCAAAAGTTAGTTTTTTTTATTGTTTTATATTTTAATTTTAAACACTATTATTTGGCGTCCTATATTCTCACATCATCTATTTAAATTATTGTTCCATCCACCTATATCATGCAAATTATTTTTTCAATTCACAAAATCTATTTTAAATTCATCTTTTAAAATAGCAACTGCAAAATATGTAATTAAAAAAAATCTCTATCTTTTTCTTCTCTCTCTTAAAAGCTTGCATTAAAACTAAAAGAAATAAAAGGAGATCAAATACCATGATTTGTGATAGTTTGGTATGTCATGAATTGTAAAATAGAATATTATTTTATTTTTGCACTACAATATGAATGCACGTCTGCTAGTATATATATACTAGCAATCATGCGCCCACAATATATCTGCAAAAATTAAATATAGTGATATAATAAATTTATTTAAAACTATTATTAAAATAACTCACTTACATAAATTGCTTGCAAAAGAAAATAAACATTATTAAAGTATGCTAATTGTTTTGAGTAAGAGTAATAAAAAATATAGAAAATTGTTGAAATAATTTTGTACAACAATATGGAATATGTAAAAATATTTTTGTTAGAGAATGTGGATGATGAACTATAGAAAAGTTTTACTTAAATGTCTACCCATGATTTTTTATCATTTAAAATTAATATATATTATTAAAGTGAATGGACTCTAATAACTACTTTTTGGTTTATAAGTTTAATAGTTATTAATATATCATATAACTGCTCACGTCATGACTATTTAAATAACTTCCAAGGATAATGAGTAGCAGATTTTGTAGAGCTTAGCAACCATAAATAATTGTAATATTCATCTTTACATCTTTTTGATTATCTTTTCTCTCTAATAATTTATATTCATTTTATTTATATTTTTATTTTTTTCTTATATCTTACTCGATACAAATTTTATACTTTATTTTTTTTTGTCATTTATATCTTACATGATAAAATATTGAAAAGACTACAAAAATAACAAAAAATGTTTGCTAAGTTTACCTTTTCCCCAAAATTCATTATATGTAATATATAATTAAAATTATATATCAATTTGTTTTATTGATATTAATTTTTCATTTTATCCATTACACAATGTGGTGATAACATAATCATAGATTTTTCCTTTTTCCTAAAGTGCATTATATGTAATATATAACTCAAATTAAATAACTATTTTGAAATTAAGATTTTACGCATTTAATTTTTTTTTTTTTTTAGGTAAGTTATACATTTGATGTTCTTCTATTTACACATGTATCAAGGGTGCATCGTCCGCTCGTTATATATATATCTATATATTATTAAAGCCTTTGGAAGCTCAAATAACCGCTATAGTTTGAATTATTATTTAGATCAATATCAAATATTATTTAACAGAAAAACCAATACTAAAATAATATTATGAAATTATATATAACTTATCTTATGAGTAAAATTATCTTTGTTTATAATTCTCGTATTTAATTTCTCTCTCCCACTCTCTAAAACTATAGTTCACCTTCTTCTCTCGCCCTTTTTCTCTCTTTCATTTTCTTATTCCTTTCTTTTCACAATTTCCAACAAAGCCACATTTTTCACAATTTTTATAATTTCTTTCATTCCTATGATTTTTGGAAAGATGTCATTATAAATTACATATATACATTAGAAGTGAAATTTACAATAGTAAATACAAAATGTCTTGCTATAAGTTTAAATTAAATGTATATTTTTTTTATTAGATGAAAAAAAGAGCTAATTTTTGTACACACAATGCAGATGAGCCGACAACTAGTATATATATATTTGCAAGAAAGAGGGATTACAAGGCTAGGGGACGATTTGTTTCTCATTAGTTGGAAAAGACCTGTGCCAAGTAGGATTTGATCAATTATGTGGATTTTTGTTTGAAGCTTTAGCATCTCTCGTGTATTATGGAGCAAATTATTTTGGCAATGTTAGGACTACTTAGAAAAGCTTTAGTTGTAATTATCTTGCATCCTTAAATAGGTATTTTGTAGAGGTCCACTTAATTTGGGCCATTTAGATCAATTTTCTCAAGATATTTGTATTTGATTTTATTTTATGAGCAATAAAATATAGGGCTCATATATCTGATGTTATTCAACGATAGGATTGAATGATATGATTGATACTAAGATTATCATATTAATAAGTGATAGTTAGTAAGGAATCACCTCAATATTATTATCCTATACAAAGTTTTTATATGGAGCTCTAAACCTCGTCTAAAAGGAGAAAAGCTTCCATGGTAGAAATATGCCATATGATGGATTAGTGGACATAAGTACTATTGATAGGGCTTTTTTAATAACTAATTTATGGGCTTATTTTGGTCGACTCAATACTTAGACCTAGTTGAATAATCCATTCTAGGTACAACTTTTTCTTACATGCTATAAATACTAGATAAGACCCTTAGGTAAGTGTATCCTTTTTCATTTCTCTTATATTTCTTATCTTTTGACAATTTTATTCTCATCATAAGAAAGCTAATTTAGGTATTAGAGTAGCTGTATCGGAGCACTCTTTGACCTCCTATAGTAGTTTTATGTTTTGCAGGTACTTACATATTGGAATGGGAAACCACCATCAAAAAATTAGTGCTGTGGGAAACAATAAAAAGCATAATCTACCATGACAACTCTAAGATGAATTTTTGGCGTTGCAAAACTCAATAATATTTTCGTCTTGAACTTGATTTTCCTAGGTCTCCTAATAGTTGCTGGTTTGATTCCTTCTCCTTATCTAGACATATTTGTTTGCAATTTACTAGTAGACGATGACTTCAAATGCTTTTCTTTAGAAATGGTTTGGCTGGATGAATTTTATAAATCGTACTGCATAATACCACTACCGTGAACTCTTGCATTTATTTTTGGAAATCATTCCTTTTCAAAAGCATATACACCATGCTGTACCCACCATTTTTAGAAAATATGTGAGACTGCAAGAAAAGAAGTATGCCAGTTTTCTTTTTCGAAAGTACTACCATTTCATCTACTATCTAGTTTGTAACCGCCACATGTAGGTTTGCATGGTCGTGTAATAGCAACGTCATCCAGGGACGGATCATAACTGTTACCATTTGCTCCTTATCTCTACGAAATTGGCCTAGTTGGAGAAGATTTTTACTTCAAGAGAGAATATTTGCAAGGATAAAAATGTTAAACTCATTGAGTTTGATGACTCAGTTGCTCAGGCACTCTTTGAACTGAAGAAAATATATTGAGAGCTAAAAGTGGCCTAAAATATTTTTACATAAATGCTATAATTCAAGTTGGTGTCTCTGCAAAGAAAAAGGCTGTTGTTATTCGTTTCCCATCTAGATTGAGAAGGATATTTTGTGAAATTCATGTTAGGCAAATCACCTTGATCACTGCCACAAGGGTATTGAAACCCTTAAAGAAAAGTTTTGCTGTTCAAGATCCACACACTCGAGTACTTATTGTTGCGTATTATTACAAGATCATTTCATTTTATGTCAAGCTATTCACATGACAGCGATGAGCTTTGGTATGATTTGCCACCTAAGTTTTACATAGTGGGCAACTTTAGGATAGTACAGTGGCAACGGCAGTGCCAGACCTCAATTCCAAGCTTTATGTTTTAGGAAAGTTTGACAGTTGAAACCCCTGGTGATAGACGTTATGACATGGTTGAGAACTTTTCAAGACACTAAGCTATTACACCAAAGCTCTACGGCAATCCGAGCAATCCATGATGGGAAATTTTGGATGCTTTATGAATGGGGAATATTGGTATTTATCTAAGTTTTAATGAAGCCAGGCTCTATTCTCTTTGATGAGAAGCTTTAAAATCCAAAATCAAGTCAAGGTAACTCAAGCAGTTCTAGCGCATTGTAGAATTTCTGATTAACAGGTGTATTGGGCCCCTATGTATGCACCGACCAAAACTCATATGAGCCATCCATATCATCGTAGTTTCATGACCGTGCTTCACAAATAAACCTAAGCCAGAGTTCAATTCACGAGCAATCTAAGCTGAAATCCAAACTCCATAAGTCTACCTAAGCAAGAATGTCATAACCACACATTGAGTGATGAAGTGCAAAATCTAAGTAAGAAGTAGCTCCAGATTGACAAAATAATAGCAACCTACCAATTCTCATTTGGGCATGACCAACTCCCTATTCGCATCTACACATCAAGCAACTTGTGTGAGTTATATTTCATTGAAGGTTAGCAATAATTTAGAAAACACTTCTGAACTCATTTTGTGGCTATCACTAAATAATATTCCCGAGCTCTGAGACTCAATTGGGCTTTGTGCAACAACTCTAAGCATCAACACTTAAAAGCAAAATTAAAGCAAGATCTCTCAAGTTATCCATTGATCAGATTCGAGCAACTTTTTAATTGAGGTTTCTTATGAGTTGCAATTGGTTGTGTCTAGGATCTAGACATGTTTCAAGTAGTTTGTTCAAGCAGTTTGTTCAAGCTTCTTTTTGTAACAATCCTTATGATGCAGATTGAGACTAAGAACAGACAAGGTTAGTCGCAGGGATGAGTCTAAGCTTACCGAAAACTTAAAGAAGGTGATGGGATTGTGTGAAAATAGTAAAAGTAGAGTAAGCAAACCTACAAATAACTTCGAGGATATGATGCACCAAGGAACTTTCGAGGACTTATGACACTACTTGATACGATGTATGAGATGATTCGATGAGATTACTCATTACCTAACCTTACTTAAAAGTTAGGATAAGAGTAAAAAGAGTAAACAAGCTAATAAGAGCAACATTCACAAAAGAGTATATTCTGTATATTGATGATAAGAGGATAATTGATTATGCGACTACATGTATATTGGGTATTTATATTCGAGAAACTAGTCTAGGGCAATATGCCTAAAACTGAAAAGACTAAAGGGTAATGACTAAAAGAAGTAACGTATAAAGAATAATAAATGGTACAAATGATAATTTAAGTAAATTAATGATTGGCACTGTAGATTCCTTCATGTAGGTCTAAGATACATGGTAATAGCATATTGAGGATACTTTTGGTAGAAATAGATAAAATAGTACAATCATGATGGAGGGTTGAGTAAGGGTGCTGAGTAGAGATGCCTGGCAGACTTGGGCTCATCCAAGAAGGAGTAGCTTTGGATATGTGCTGAAGCTCTTGGCTTCTCAGCACCAATATTGCCAATTAGGTGGTCAGCTTGGTCAGGGCTGAGCTAAGGTGCGTGAGGGACCGGGCTATCAACAAAGCATTTGACCAGTCGGCACATGACTTTTGAGAGATTTGTAGTTACTTGACTTAGCATAAGAAGTTAGTCGACAACAAGGATCAACTTGACCTTTGCAGGAGTAAGTTGAAAAAGGAAGATTTGCCTCATTAATTCACTTCGTTAGTCTTTTTAAGCCTCAAGCTTGGCTGTGGGTTAGAGGTTTAGTAGTCTGATTCTTATCATTCTCTCCTAATTGATTTGGATTTGGGATCAAATTCGGTTGATCTTCGTCTAATGATCCTTTAGGGTAATAGGGACTGAGGTCAGCAACGTTGAAAACATCCGAGATACTGTAATCTTTACGTAGTTCTAATCTATAGGCATTGTCATTGATCTTTTAGAGGATTTGGAAGGGGCCTTCAGCTTGGGTGGATAGCTTGTTCTTAGGAATCTCTCCTTGCTCAAGTGCAGCCATATTACGTTTCCAGGTTAAAATTGTATTGACTTCCTTCCCTTGACCTTTTCTCGTATTTTCTTGGCAACTTGGTTAATCTGCCAAATAACCTTATCGTAGATGTATTGTGGGGACTGTGCTCAGGCTCTTATGTAAAGCTCTTCTTACTTGGATATGGGTATAGGGATGTGATTAAAGGGTAATTTGGGACTAAAACTATAGATAACTTCAAAAGGTGTTTGCTTGGTAGCATAATGTACTGTACGGTTATAAGAAAATTCTACAAGACTAAATAGACGTTCTAATTAGCCAAGTTCTTACCCATTGTAGCTTGGAGTAGTGATCCTAAAGTATAATTTACCACCTCTGTTTGCCATCAGTTTGGGAATGATAGAAAGTGATGAATAGTAGTTTAATCCCTATCTGATGCCACGAAGTCCTTTAGAAATGGCTTAGAAACTTTAGATCTCTGTTTGAGACTACACTTTTTGGTACGCTGTATAACCGAACAATTTTTTGTAAAAAGAGAGAAGCAATAATCGAAGCGTTGTTAGCCTTAGAGTAGGGCACAAAGTGTGCCATCTTATTGAATCTATCTATGACGACTGTTACAAAATCTTTGCCTTAGATAGTTCTTAGTAATCCAAGGACAAAGCCTATACTCAATTCAGTCTAGGGCTTGGTTAGGGTAGCCAAAGGCATTACTTTCTCTTACTCTACTCGACTTTTGGCTCTCTTGTAAGTAATATAGCCCTCAATAATTCAATGTATGTCTCACCTCATTCTCGGTGAAAAGAATTGTCCATTTAACAGCTCATATGTTCTTCTCTCTCTAAAATAGCTGACGAGTCCTCCATTATGGGCTTTCTTGAAAAGTGACTCCCTTAATGAACAGGCCAACATACATAACTTTCTACCTCGAAACGGATAACCATGCTCTAGATGGTATTCATCTATTGTCCTTCCATTGACACAATGCCCAAGTATAGGTCTGAAATGTGGGTCCTTTGGATGTTGTTTTTTGATGCTCGCAAACCCAAACAATCTAGTTACAGCTTGGTTAGGAGAATATGTCTTTTGGATAGAGTATCGGCAACGACGTTGCTCTTGCTTTGTTTGTACTTTATCACAAAGTTGAATCCTTCTAGGAATTCAACCCATCTTGTTTGTTGATTCGATAGCTTGGTCTGACTTCTATAATACCTTAAAGACTCATGATTGTTACAGATGACAAGCTCTCTCAGCAATAGATGGTATTGCTATACTTAGAGTGCTTAAATAAGGGCTAAGAGTTCTTTGTCATATATGGAGTAGTTCAATTGAGGTCCTTTGAGCTTCTTGCAGTAGTAAGCAGTTGGTCAGCCTTCTTACATTAAGACAATGCCTATGCCAATGCCCGATACATCATATTTCAACTAAAAAATGTTCTTGAAGTCAGGTAAAGCTAATATAGGTGCTGAAGTCAACCTTACCTTCACTTCAATAAAACTTCCTTCATCTCTTTCTATCTACTTAAATTCAATGTTGTTCTTTATCAGCTTGGTAAGGGGTACGATAATGGTATTGAAATTTCTAATGAACCTTCAATAAAAGGAAGCCAGTCCATGAAAACTTCTCACTTTGACACAAGTGGTTGAATCCGACCACTCGACAATAGCTCTAATCTTCTCATCATCCACTCGTAAGGCTCCTCTACCTATTACATAGCCTAGAACTACCACTTCCTTTTGGCAGAAGCAACACTTCTTTAAATTGTTGAATAATCTCTCAACTTGGAGTACATTGAGCATGCTATGGAGATGTTCACAGTAGCTCGCAAGGTTAACACTATACACAAGGATGTTGTCAAAGTATACAACAACACACTTCCCGATTAGATTCCTTAATACATAGTTCATTAGTCACATGAAAGTACTTGAGGCATTTGATATGTTGAGTTTTAAATGCAGTTTTCCACTCATCTTCTGGCCTCATTTGGATCTGATGGCAACCGGACTTTAGATTAATCTTACTAAAGACCTTAGCTCCACTTAGTTCATCTAACATGTTATCTAACCTAGGGATAGGATACTAGTACTTGATGGTGATCTTGTTTATGACTCGGCTATTAGGGGCTGAGGTTCTCCCTCACATATCCTTTCTCCAGTAGTTCATTGACTTGTCTTTAGAGCTCAAAAGCTTGTTCGAGATTCATTCATAAGCTGGCTTATTCGGTAGGGCAGCGTCGAGTATTAAGTCAATGCAATGTTTAATGTCTATGATGAGGGTAATCCTTCAAGTGATTGTTTTAGAAATAGGTCGACATATTTATCCACTAGCTCTTTTACCTCAAGGGGTAGCTTAATTTGCTCCTTCAACTCTAATAGCCTTCTAACTAACATAAAAGTTGGCATGTTGGCCTTTATAACTTCTCGGAGCTCAACTTTACTTAGAACTAAAGTCTTCTTGGATCCTCGAGCAAGTTTAGCTTGCAGTTTACTAACTTAACCCAGCGTCATAGGGTTCAAAGTAACCTTCCTCCTATCCTTTTCAAACACATACATGTTCTTATAACTATCATGGATAATTCCATGGTCAAAAAGCTAAGGCTGGCTTAGCAGAACATAAGATGCACACATGAGCAACATGTTACAGAGAATATTGTTAGAATAATTTCCAATAGAGATCGGCAATAAGACTTATTGAGTGACATGTAGTGCTATTTTCTCATTCAGCTAGTGCAACTTGTATGGCTTTGGATGTGAGATAGTTGATAGTTTTAGTTTCTTAATTAGGTCGGTAGATGCTACATTAGTACAGCTCCTACTATCCACTCTGAGTACACACACTTGATCACTCAATTTGCAAGTGATGTAGAATAAGTTCTTCCTTTGCTCCTCTTTAGGTGAGGGTTCCAAACTCATTGTATGTTAGACAACTAGAGTCAACTTGTCTAAGTCCTCGGCGAACACATCTTCTTTAATGAGGTTGGCATTAATAGTAGCCTCATCTCCTACTTCTTTCTCTTCCTCTGGCTCCTCATTTGTGGTATCTACTTTAGTCTTCGGGACATCTCCTTTGATGACCATAGTTCATCGATTCGGACACTGAGCAGCCATGTACCTAAACCCTTGGCATTTAAAACATTTGATTTGGCTCGTCTTCCTCCTAGATCCTTACCCCTTCTTATATGTTTTGGTTAGTATGTCACCATCAGGTTGGCCCTTTTGTTCAGTCCTAACATTTGTTTGTTTGGTTGACTTGGTACTTAGTTGAGCTTGGTAGCATACTTGAATAAGTTAGCTCATCGTGGATTGGGTCGACATCTTACTCCTTCTTTAGCTTTCTACTCATTGGGCTATTCGTATAGCCTCATCCATTGTAGTAAATTGCTGAAGTTCTACAATGTCTTAGATATCATTTCTTAATCCAGTAAGGAATTTGGGCACCATTTAGGCTGATAGTTCTTCTACTTCATAGCGAATCATGAGTATTTGGAACTCTTGAATATACTCATCACTAGTTTGGCCTCCTTGTCTCAGCTTATAAAGTCGAGCAAAAGTGTCTTGCAAATAAGTATCTAGCATAAATCTATTTCTAAGTACCTTCTTCATCTTAGGCCAAGTATTGACCTCTTTCTATTCTTCTCGTCTCTTCATGATCTAAAAGTTCTTCCACCACATGGCAACATATCTTGAGAACTCAACAGCATGGTCTTCATATTGGTAATAATAAAAAACATGTTCAACCTTCTCCTCTTAATCTAAATAATCATCGGTACCCCTAGACCCATTGAAGCTCGGAATTTGAAGCTTCACATGGTCAGTAGCTTAGGGTGCTCAAACTTACTCTTCTTCTTTAAACTCTTCTTCTCCATCATCATCCAGATCTTCCAAGTCAATCCCTTTTTGTGCTGGTCCTCCTACTCCTCTACCTCAAACTTTTCGAGCTAGGTTATGACCCTTGATATGTTGGGTAGCTTATTGAGCATTTTGCATAGCCTCAATAGGTCGATAGGCCATTGTATGAACAGCTTTAGTTAGGTTAGCTAAGAGGTTAGCCACCTCATCTAGTCTCTTGTTTATGCTTTTGGGGGTACCTTAGGGTTGTTGGCCATAGTGGACAACATCATTGTTATCATCTCTAATGCCAACATTAACACTTGGGTCTATCGTTTATTAGACAAATTTGGTTTCAAACTTCGAAATCTGAGATACAATTAACACTATTTCTCTAGACTAAACAATATGCACACTTTCCATACAAATTTCCAATTAACCTGTAAACATTTGTAAGTATACTGATAAACAAATCACTATACCAAAACTTACTCTATTCTCAGATGTCCGAAATAGGGAAAAATAGAGTATACTCAAGAATAAACTACCATACTCTATTACTTACTTAAGCACTTAAGTGATTCTTTCCACAACTTCGACACATTGCTACAA
Source organism: Lumnitzera littorea (assembly GCA_024138015.1). Classification (NCBI taxonomy): domain Eukaryota; kingdom Viridiplantae; phylum Streptophyta; class Magnoliopsida; order Myrtales; family Combretaceae; genus Lumnitzera; species Lumnitzera littorea. The sequence goes on from JAMXBB010000002.1 coordinate 30,240,517, forward strand.
CAAGCATTGCTTCACAAAACACAAACATAACTTACCTAGAAAAAAACCTTCTCTTTAATACCAAGATGATGCGGACTGAGGACAAGAACAGATAAGGTTGGCTATTGGGATGGGTCCAAACTTGCAAAAAGCTTAAAGAAGGTGATGGAATTGTGTGAAAAATAGTAAAAGTAAAGTAAGTAGACCCATAGATAGCTTTAAGGATATGACGTACTAAAGAACTTTCAAGGACTTATAGCACAACTTGATACAATGCATAAGATGGTTCAATGATGTTACTTGCTACCTAGCTTTACTTAAGGGTTAAGATAAGAGTGAAAAGAGTAACCAAGCTAACAAGAGCAATGCTTACATGCTATATTCAGTATATTGATGATAATAAGATAATTGATTATTTAACTACATGTACAACAAGTATTTATACCCAAGAAACTAGGATAACCTATCTAAAACGGAAAAAAACTAAAAAGGTAATGTCTAAAAGAAGTAATGTACAAAGAATAATAGAGGCTACAAATGATAATTTAAGTAAATTAATGATTGACGCTGCGGATTTCTTATGTAGGTTGGGGATACATGGTAATAGCATATTGGGGATGCTTCTTGTAAAAACAAACAAAATAGTATGATCATGATGGAGGGTTAAGCAAAGGTGTCAAGCAGAGATGCCTAGTAGACTTAGGCTCATTCGAGAAGGAGTGGTGGTAGATATGTACTGGAGTTCTCAGCTTCTCGACACTAATGTTGCCAATCAAGTCGTCGGTTTGGTCAAGGCCTAGTAGGGGTGCGTAAGGGACTAGGTTGTTGGCCAAGCGTTCGACCAGTTGGCACATGACTTCCAAGAGATTTGTGTCTACTCGGTTTGGCATAAGAAATTGGTTGGCAGCAAGGATCAGCTCGCCCTCGATAGGAGTTAGTTGGAATAGGAGGATTCGCTTCGTTAATCCTTTTAGGCTTCGAGCTTGACTGTGGGTTAGAGGTCTAGTAGTCTGATTCCTATCACCTTAGCTGAACTGTGCATGAACTGTCCAGTAGCTATTGCAAACTCAAATTGCTGAGTAGATTATTTTAAAAGCTAAGCCATGGCTTTGATAAATTGGCTAACATGAAGGGCTCCAGATTTCATATGGTCTTCACTTATATTATCGAGTCATGGTATAAGGAACCAACTTTTAGGTGTTTTAGTAGTTTAAGGACAAAAAAAAAAAAAAATTATTCTTCTCGACGTCATTGGATTCAACAAAAATAAATGATAATAAGAGAAGAGTTGAGCTTTTGAGAGAAGCCAAAATGACAAGAGATCTACAATGTTAAGTACTCATCATAATAGAGTATAATAACTTTAAGAGAAAAGCTTTAAGCTTTGAGCTATTGTAATCTACGTTACTAAGCAGAGATGACATGGTTGAGCTATATTGCCATACATAACCAAAGTTTAAAGGCTAGTTGAGATATTGAAGCATTTGGAGGTATGTAATGGATTTCAGTAGTGAATTTGTCGAAGTAGTGTACTAACCTAGTCCATAGTCACAATCAACTTGGTTCATAGCCAAGATTCCTATTATTGGCTGAGTAGTTGCATTTTGTAAGTCTAAGCTATCTTTTCATTGAACTAACTAAGCTCCTGCAACTTTACTCCATTGTCGACCTTAGTAGTCTTATTGAGTAACAAATCTAAGCTACAATATGATTTGGTCATCACTTTACACTTTAAGGAGCTTAACTTTCAATTATTGCTGAGTTAAGTTGAGATTGGCACACATGTTGGCTGTTCATCTGAAGTTTAAAGAGACAAGCTTCTTAACTTGAACACAATTTGAGCAACGTGAACCGAACAAGTTATTATATATTGAACTAAGCTATTACTAGCATTTGCAACCTTCCTGTAAAAGCAAAATTCAAGGTGTCCATTGATATGTTGGTTACAATGTAAAATAGAGTGAATCCGAGCTCCTTTTGATTTCAACGTCAAGTTACTGACTCTAAGCTTCTAACATCTTTTGGGCTGTTCATCATAAGTTGTCCTTACAATTTAAACCTGAGCCACAAATGGCTCGAGTTCCAATGTCCAAACTCCTTTGAACTAAGTGTATTTAAGCTTTGAATCAATGAAGAGCTCACCTTCATTTACATATTTGAATTGAGCTATCATTAATATATGGCCTGACCTAGGGAAACACTCGCTCAAACATGTACGAGCCACAAAGAAGTAAAGAAGAGTATGACTTACATGCTATTCGATATTTGTCTATAGTTTATTCTTCAAGATAAGTGTTTTATATTGTGCCGTGATGTTCACATTTGCATTTATTTCAACAAGCTTGATAATAAGTGTCAACCATTCGACACATGTAGCGATTTGCTCAAGTCTTAACAAGATTTATTTCTATCTCCTTTAGAGACGAATACAAGAACTCAAAGACATATTGGGGTTGAAGAAACTCCCTTTACCTTAAGCCCATGCAAGTATAATCTGCTAATGGGTTACTTTCCAATAGCTTTAAACCTTACACATCAAGGGTGATAAGCAAATTACAGTGCTAATCCTTAAGTCCTATATTTGATAGACAATGGGAAAATGATATCCTTAGACCTCTAAGTCCTATGAAAGGACAATGAGATATAAAGCCTTAATCTCTCTTAAGAGTGATAGGTATGAGTACTCTAAGTCTAATAAATGGATGATTAGCTGCCTTGATACCCTAAGCCTTTAATTGGCAATGGGTAAATTGCTCTAATCCTATATCTTGTATGGATGATGAGAAAGTAAGCCTAATGTCCTTAAAGGACTCGGTACCAACCAACCTCTTTAGGCCTTTTCCTCTTCAAGTACTCTAGCCTCTTTAGGCCATTGCCTCTTCGGGCATGTCAACATCTACAAATGCTTTGACTACTCCTAACTTTTGCCTCTTCAAACCTTTGCTTCTTTAAGCATATTGGCCTCTCTAAGCCCTCAATTGAAAACTTTTCTAGAATTCCAACAAAACTAACCTCTCTAGATACTCTCTTTGTCGACCTTGTCACCAAAGAGATTAGGGAGCAAGTGTTGATAGGTTTTTTTTTATAATTACTCTGCGAGCTTATATTAGCTGGCCCAATGCTTATGCCTAGTCCAATAATCAAGTTCAGGTATGATTTTTACTAACCTGTTATAAATATCAGATAAGACTCTCAGGTAAGGGGTCAGGACCTTAAAGGGGGTTTAGTAGGATTACTTAAAATTTCCATAATATGTGTGCACCCATGATATAAAAAGCGCTCTGTAAGTCAAAGATTGCAAGATTTTAAATGATTAATTACTAAGGATGTTGAATTGTTAATTGATTAACATATTATAGGATATAAATAACTATGGATACCTAATATTTCATAGTTCCTCAGAACCATAGAGAAACAGTATCCCTTATCAAATAGCATAAACTTAAAATTCAAACTTATTGAAGTTACTAAATCTAAATATATAAGTAGTAGTAACATTTAAAGTCTCAAATGAGCAATACAATTTTTCTCCAATTCTAACCTTCAAAATATATCAATATACGCACTTGATGCTTGGCTCTTAACCTATGCCCAAATATATAGCGCCTGTAAAAGAAAAACTATTGGGAGATAAGATACAAGAGCTTAGTGAGTTATTTCTCATATTATATTGGCAAATAAGTTATCAAACAATTTGTTACAACTATATGAATGTATGCACATACAGTATGCCAAATAATATATACAGTTGACTGGTGATGCATATAATATCGGATTTTAACGCCCTCCGAGATAAGAGTTAGAGATCATCAGTATCAATCACGACTGGGCTCTAGCACCTAAGTTTTTAACCATAATTTTGAATTCCATATTTCATAAAATATATTTTCATTTCTGAAAATCCAATAGTACACAAAATCCCAAGCTTAGCGGTGAGGCGGCCCTTGCAGTCTATACTCATCCTCTACAGCGGAGGTCTCTAAACTCGACTCTTAGCTATATGGTTGGTATCTTCATCACCTAATGGGCCCGTAGGTTCGGGAAAGGTCATTTTGTATGAGTGCACCATACAAAAACACTTTAATATATATAAACAACTCCCGCAAGGCCTTTCTTTACCTTCATGTGAAGTGACGGTCGGAATAGGTAATGCAATGCATGGATAATGCATGATCCTTTTAATTTAAGATAAGCCAAATATAATTAAGTCAAATCATGTGGCGATCAATCAATACCTGCAACCTATCCAAATCATGTAACAATCAATCATACAATCAAATCCTCAATTATTGTATTAAACAATATTTTTCACAGTAAGCAATCAGTATCAAGCACATGCATATCTTGAATCCCTACACATTAAGTTATTACTATTTAATTTAAGTGCACTAACTACAAACACAAAACAAGTATAGAGTCATCGAGAGTACTCACTTAACTATGACGACTCGCTCTAGTTGTAATAATCTATCAGAAGATCTTCGCCCTCGTCGGGATTACCTGATCTACCTAATTCTAGATATCTATCTACCTAATTCTATTTAGATTACTATTAGTTTTTATTCGATTAAACTTAATCACTAATCTTATGTAACTTTTTTATTTTATTTTCAATATTTACGAATTTATAGTCATTTTTCATCATTTTCGGACGTACATTCACACGGTGATGTCTGTTTTGGGCGTTAAAACTTGTATTTTGCGATATAAACTAAATTTGTTGAAATTCTAACTATTGAAGCTTAATTATTTTTATTGGCTAGTTTTATTTTTCATTTTAGTAGTTAATGATTTCATTAGCTATTAATTCTTACACTTAAATGAGCTTATGGTTTATTATTTTAGAGGCTTATGTCATCGCTTGCTTATGTTAGTATCCATTACATATATACTCTTATCCTTATGTATTCATACACTTTATACATATGTTATATATATACTTATACTTCTAACATACTAATATATATACTTGTGTGCTTATATGTATATTAATACACATACCCATATACACATACGGTGACATATGTATTTTTATATGTATTTTCGTATGCCTAATGTTCCCTTTTAAGAAAGCTTCACAAATTTCATATTTTTGTACTTTAAGGTTGTATTTAGGAAGGTATATGTATGTATAATTAGTATATATCTCTTTTTAGGTTATGTACATAATAGGTACTTATGTACAAAGGTCATCATACATGTATTTATCAAGTGTACTCTTATATACATATACTCTTATATACACATACTTAAGCATATGTACATGTGTTCTTCTTTCATTTACTAAGGATTCTTACACTTCTATGCATGAATATAAAGCTTTCACTTTCAATAACACATATGCACATATTATACCAAATTTCTACACTAACCTAACTTATACAACTAATTACTATATAAGATAGAAAATCTTACGATAACATACTTTTTTCTCCCAAGTTTATGATAGTAGAAATTGCGAAAGTGAAGTGAGAAAGTGTTTAGAATTAAGGGAGCAAGGGGGTTACGATTTTGGAAATGGAGAAAAGGACTTTGTTTTGCGTTTGAAAAGATGAAGACAAGTGGGGTTTAAGTATGGAGGGGAGTGGATGGCAAAGGAAGGGTAGAATTGGAAAAAAAAAACGAGTAGAAAGTTGAAGAAAAGGAAGGAATTCTCTAAATGATAATGACATTTTATTGACTTTTCAACATGTTGACTTAGTTAACCTTTGACTTGGTCAACATTTTAAATATACATATAATCTAAGTGTACATAATTAAATAATCAGGGAAAATTAGAAAAAAAAAAATTAAGGAAATGAGAGGAAATATGGGGTTTATTGAATTGATTAGTAGGGATAGGTAATGGGATCTTTTTTTAGGTGTTTATATCTTATATACATTATTTGGTATGCTACTTAATGTAATTATGATAAAAAGTATCATTTAAGGTACTAATACTCACTATATATATTATAATAATTAACTAAACTTTTAACTCTATATAATACTAACCTAGCTATATACTTAGAAGGTAGATGTGATATATAATGCAATATCTTAGTTTTTAAAGGATTACTTTAGTATTATATATATTTATGAATGAGTAAAAGTTATCTTTAATCTTTTACTAATACTTTAGTATAATACTAAGGTTATATTATCAATTAGGGTTTTTGGGTAAATTATGATGAATTAGTGTTTTTATATCCTTAAAGTTATAATTTTAGGGTTTTTGTCACTTTTAAACGAAATTTTTAGTGTTTACATATGTTTAGGGTAAAAAAATTTTATACACGATTAATTAGGTATTTTAGAATTTTCATTTTCATTAGCCTTCTCAACTCTTAAAAATATCTAACACACTTGAGTCTACTTTAGATGTTATGTTGAAAAAATTTAGGGATTTACATAAGGGGACTCTCTTTCATGTTTCCTATATTCCTTATGATCTAACAATTCTATTCTCATTATAAGTGGGTTGATTTAGGCATTAAAGTGATCACATTAAAGTACCCTCTAGCACTCCTCGATACCCTTAGTAGCCGTTTTTTATTTTGCAGGTACGTATGTACCAGACCGGAAATCATTATCAACAAATAGCAAAATTTCAGTATATGAAAATATAAATAGTAGCTTTCTTTTAAAATTAATATATTATTATTAATACTTATACGCTATTCATTCATACACCTAGCTTATTAGTACAATTGAACCTTTTTTTCATCTAAAATCATTAGCTTCTTCATTATTCTTCAACTTTTTATATTCTAAGGATTTTCATAATATATAAATATGGTAGGCATGTTATTGAACAATTACTTGTTAATGATATATGAATATCCAAAATTACAAGATCCGAAAGGGGATTATGACACTAAACACACAGGTATTACAACTCTAGTGTGTGAAGTATTATCCTAGTAGTATCATATCGTGATTTAACATCACTAAATCTTGTCTTACAAGATGCGACCGAATCACGCCACCCATTAGAATTCCTAATCTCTGTACGGAAAAGAAATTAAAAAGTTCAACAGCTGAGTGGGTAGTGTCACACAGGAAAGAAGTTGTGCAAGCAAGTCAAAGGAGGAGTTGATTATTAAACAGAAAATCTCCACACAAAACAAGAATGTAAGAGCCCTAATAATAAGGGTTGCCAACCAGGCGAAGCATTGATCTTGCCCTAAAAAGTTGTTTTCATCTACATATGGGGACTGAGTTGTCAATACCCAAAAAAGCTTAATCATGACATGGAAGAAAGCCGTTGGGTTTTGATTTATGTCCAAATTAAAGTAGTATCTCTTTAGTGGCAAAAAGTATCTAGGTTTACTTATTAAGCGTTCCATCACTCAAAAACATAAACACAAAATGAAAACGTGTCGATCTAAGAAAGCTGGTATGGAAATAAGGATCCATCATCTACTCTATTTTAAAGTATGATTTTTCTAATTTGTTTACTTATTAAGTGTTCCATCCCGTTACGAATTTTGTCTTTTCTTCCCACACATAATTTCTGTAATTTGTTTCAAGTAAAGTGCATCGGAGAACACCTGGGAGGTCTATTTGTTTGAACAATCATCCCTTTGGCTTCCATTATTTCATAATTTTAAACTTGAAGTCGATCTGTTGGTATATAACTTTTCTTTCTCCAGAATTGTACCTTAAGCTAATTACAATTTCAACCACATCTTATTGTTTATTAGTCAAATAAAGATCGATCATCTATTCTATTTTAAAGTATGATTTCATCTTTTCATAGCCTATAACAAATATACAAATACTAATCATCAGTATAGCCTCAAAATCTATCATTAAAAGACTATAAAGAGTAACGATTTTGAGCTTTTAGCGATAATTAAATGTATATGTGTAACATTTGAAAAACATACGGGAGGTGAAAAAATGGTTTTGAAGTTTAATAGATGTACTTGCTTGTTTCTAACAGTTTTTGAGTCGTGTTTGCAATTTTCCTATACATTTTTAGAATTGAATTATATGTGACCGGGCTCGTGTTTTTATCGAGTAAGATCTTTATCTAATAATTGGAAAATTTTTAACAAGGGGGAACATATGTAGTCTTGATTTCGGGAGGTACCAAAAAAGCCTTCTTCCGGTCAACTATAAATGAGGCATGTGTAATAAGGACTATATTAGGTACAATGGAAACAAAAGTCAGCTAATGGGAATGACAATTATATGGCACCGTGAGAATATATATTCATAAGGAAAATGTCTAGGTGATCAAATGGATTAGTTTATTCCCATTGGGCTTGTGTGGCTTATGGGCTAGGCCCTTTAGGGTACTCTAATTAGAAATGTCTTGCACACAATAACACTCAAATTATACATTAAAAATAAAAATCAGGCGATGCATGGTTGATTTGGCACTAGAATGTCATCTTGGAGGGGTAGACACAACCTTCCAACAAGCTATATTAGAGTCTTAGGTTGTTGCCAAAGGTGTTTCATAAAATTTCTGAATGATGTATGGAGGTGAAACTACTAGAATAGTAAGCCTTAATAGTGCTGACTATAGAGCTTACAAGGAAATTATGCTAGATTTACTCTATTGCAAGGAGACGCAGGGACGGTAATGAAGTTAAGCCTAAGGGCATAGATGCGGAAAATGGAAGGTACTAAAACCGATAAAGTGTTCTATTCATTAAATTATGGTTGGATGACAACGTTTATTATAACAAGGCTCGCAGCTTTATATGAGAATAAATTAGCAAATTATAAGATTTAAATATTGATAAAGCTTACTAGTTTGGGATATGATGAGGGCACTTTCAAAGGCGGATGACCATGCAAACTTTGGTAAATAATCTTGCAACCATGAAAATGTTGCTTGATGATTAGCTTCTGGCATTAGCGCTCCTTACTTCACTTCCCAGAGACCTATGATATTTTAATGGTTACACTTACCGCTTTGGCACCATATTGCATTGACGAAGCGTAAGCCTAGACTTTAGCTTACTTGAGTGTGTAGCAAGGAAGTTTAGAATCTTCATAGCCAAATGTTGTTGTCTTGAAACATACTAGGAGGAGTCAATCTTAAATTTCATATGATTGTGGTGAATCCATAGGAAAATCTAAGTCTAGAAGGGTGTACGTTGTTATAGAAAACTAGGCATATAAACAAAAAGTTACGGTAGAGAAAGAAAAGAGAGATGTTAAGAAAGAAAAAACAAAATCACTACATATTCTTTGAAAAGGATAGGATGATCTTGCCTAATTGTGACAATGAGTGTCTAGCCATTACGAGGTGCTTTGTGCTCTATAAGGCAAGGAATATGACTGTGAAGTTGGGTTGGCATGATTTTGTTGAAATTGTGAAGATTGCAACAAGTCAGAGCCCTTTGCATATGATGAGCAAGTCCCTTTCAACAGATAGCAAGACACATGTAATGGCTTAATGTATCCAAGTGCCAGAGAGGAAAGGTTAGGTACACCAGAATCTACTTTTGGTTAAAGACCCGCCATGGCCCATAGGGGAAGATTGCTAGCCTTTCGCTCATAGCCTAAACAAATGAGGATACTTTTGTCTCATGGCCCTTTGAAGAAACTTATGACTTTAGAAGACATTTTGAAATGTCATGCACATAGAGTCAACTACAAACTTTATCTAAGAGAGAAATATAAAGATACGACTGCAAGTGAGCTAAACTACTGGTGAGCTACTTAAACTTGACTTGCTTTATACTCGATTTGGCTTGAGCTTAATTAGTAAATAAGCTAAACTTGAGCTTAAAATAAAGTTTATTTATCTATATCTAAACGACTTGAGTTCAAGTTCCAGTTTAGACTTGTAAGCTAACTTATTTAGGTTTATGAGTAAGCTCATGAGTTTTATACATATTATTAAAAAATATTATATATATGTTATATATTATGTATAATATATTACATATTATCAAAATCCATAATCTAATATTTACATAATATATATAAATATATAATATGTTATACGATAATATATAATTTAATCCTTATTTACTATTCGTTAATCTATTTATTTGTATATTTTTGCATTTTATATACTTAGGCTCATAAATAAACTTAATCTTAATTTGGTTTGAGTTCATTTATTTAAATAAGTTGAGTTCAAGTTTCAATTTGTAGACTTGATAAAAGTTCGATTGAGGTCGAAAATTTTTAAACAAGTCAAACTTAAGCTTTTAGAAGCTCGACTCAACTTGACTTAATAGAGTTAGGCTTCTTGGACATTAACATCCATGTTGTTCTCTACACCCTTGTTACTAGTTTCGATGAAGCTGCCATGCTTGGTAATCTAATAATAGGAGCCGAGGGAGCTTGTTAGAAGGCTTAATCTTATGTAGCTAAATTATAGTTGGTAACCTCTTTCTTTATTTTCTAGTTGCTTAGAAGATTTTATGTTACATAAGAACAGATTGGAATAGAATTATGATTTTGGATCCTCTTCTTTTTTCTTATGTTTAGATGCTCTTTTAAAGCTTGAATCTCATTTTTCCAAAATCGTCCATTTTGGATTTAAGGAGAAGTTTGATTACAAGATTAAAAAACTGAAATTAAAATTCTATTCTTATTTATTTCATTCCATATTACTTCAGTCCATTCCTTTGTGGTGTACTTAACATAACATTAGTGAATCCCGCTGTTCTTCACAACTAGATCTACTTTCTATGTCCTCCTCCGGTCCTTATTCAAGGTATTTGTACTAAACATTGTATCGGTAAACATAGCCTTTTCATTCTCGTATTGTTGGCTAAAATGTAGCGAACCGTCCAACCGTGTAAACAGGCTTTGAAGCCCAGGCCAACTACTGGAAATCCGTACAAGTTCCGACCGACAATTTGACTCTGTTTTGTTTGTTAATGGGCCAAGCAGAATTGACAAGTCCAACAATAGTGAGTATATTTATCTTCCAGCATACATCATGCTTTTTCAAATATTACGATATATGGGTTGGAGGTGATGATAGGGCAATCGGCAAGCATTTGTTGGATAATATTGTATTCAAAGCGACTAAAAATTCATGCGAATGGCTTTATCTTTGAGAAAAAAGCAGTTTTTTTTCTTAGTTATAATAGAACCAAACAATGACACACGCATATTATTAGTGCCAAAAAAAAATATGAGTAAAAAATATTACAAAAACCAACATTTAAAAAATATATATATATTTTATTTAAGACAAATGAAAGGAACAAAGAAAACAAAAAAAAGAATTAAAAGATAATAAAAACGTATGTAAAAAGGTTAACATGAAATTTCCACCATAGTAATATAGATATATCTTGCATTACTTTGTCATGATTATTATTTACCACTTCTTATCATTAAGTGCTGTCACGAAGCATAAACACTAGTGGTTAAGTATCATTTAGTTGCAGTATTTGTATGTTATGATATTGAATAAATCTTTTAGTTTGTTATTTAATTTGCATATTGATAAAAATTACTGGATGAAAAGGCCTTAAGATACTGAATCAAAACTAAAGAATTTATACCATATATTCGATTATACAAAAATTTATTTTATAGTACAAAATGAATAACTTAAAAATTCTAAAAACTAATCTTACATTAAATTCCTAAATCACAGTGATTAACTTTATCGTAATTTATAATATAAATACTTAATTTTTATTTTTCATTTTCTCAATCACAAAAGTTCATGTGCAGTATTGAACATATCAAACGTGATATAAAATAGTTTTTATTCTTTTGTTCTCATTACCCTATGTTGTCTATTTTTCCTTATACTATTGGTTTTGCTAATCAAACACTATCTTAGTACTACTCCAAATAAGTTATATTTATGAATAATTACTAAAGTCTGAGTAAAGTTGCTTACCTCTAAGTCGTACAATTTTACCTTTCTTTTCTTATGTCTTTAGATTATCTATAAAATTAGGATGGGAGAATCCATTTTAATATCTTATGTGTAAAGGGTATATGCTTGTATATATAAACAAAGTCAACCCATGACGATTGTTGATGGTTGATGTCACACCCTAAACTAGAGAACCGTAACAGCCTTGTTGTGTAAATCAATTTAAACTAGAAGTTAGCTACTTCATCGCTAACGTAGGTATAGTTTACACAAGGTATTTACTACTTCCTTACTTTAAGCCATCCAATTATGAGTTTAATAGATATTAACTTATGATATAATTTTTCAAATAACTTTAGAAAATAAACTTATGGCCTAAATAATCGAGAAAATTAGGCTTTATAAATCATTTAGAGTATAAAATCTCAATTTCAGTAAAGAGTTCTAAAAGCAATTTGAGTTGAGGAAATGGAGCGATTAATAATAGAGCTTCTAAATGATTACAAGTTAAGAGAGCATAGTAATAGTATCTATAATTGAAAATTAGAGGGTTATTAATAGAGACTCTATTAGTTTTCGTACAAGTTAGTAATTTTGACAAATGATTAAAAACATAGTCCATTAGCTTTAAATCTCACTCCTCGACCCCATTCCCTAGTTTTCTTGGGACTTAGTGTAATACAGGTTAGTCTACTGGATGACTTGCAAAATAGCTATAAGGGAGTAAGCGACAATTTGCTTGTAAGTGGAATGGAGATAATAACACATATCAATTATCAAGCAACTAAGGTTTTCAATCATGGTTAATTAGATGCTATACATGTTCAAGTAAATGTTATCGCACAATGTTGACTGGTTATTGCGAGATAAGAGAAATTGTGTTTACTATAATTTGGGTTACAAGGAGTTTCACATCATGTACTTTGCAAATCGAAACCAAAATGGAGCTTATATAATAGAGAAATATGCTCCACTTGAAACTACCTTTGAACCACGATCCTCAACCTTATAGCAACCTTCTCACTTATCACTTAGTTCTATTAAGGGTGAGGAAATGATCATTTCTATTATCTTCATCAAAGAGTTTGTGTTTGGCCCAAGAATCCTAATTATTTCTCCTAGTAGGATGTAATGTAGGTCAGGTTAATAGTTAAGTTGAGTTTATGTTAGATTACTTTTAGGGTAATCAAATAATTACAACAGTTCAAAGCAAGTAATATCACAGAACAACCAATATATATAATCTAGTACTCCATAACAATATTATAGTATTCAAGTACACATCCATACAGGTTATTGGCTTATTCTCACGAACAAGACACATATTAAGGCCTCAAAGTATTTTTAATAATACTTTAATGTACAGTGAAGTGCTGATCCCACTTACTTGCACTTATGGATATCTATTCCTAACCGTTGTCTTCTTGATCTTCAAGAGTCCCTAAAATATAGAATAGATTAGTTTTCAAGCTTTGATTCATTAGTTATTAGTTTGCTTTATATGTTTTTAGTTATTTAGTCAGAAATTTTATAAGTTAGTTTCACTTAAAAATCATTAAAATCATGATTTATTGACCAATTAATGATTTTTATAAATTACCCTAATTAGCTGAATGCTTTGAACTACGTCTGACCTAGTTATCCATAGAAATTTTAATAACACAATCCTCTGATTAATCTTCTACTTCTCCTATTTTTACATTTGCTTAAGAATTTTACCTCTAAACTATCCTTTAAGTATCAATTTAATGCATTATTCATTACTAAAAGCCTCTTAGTCATTCTTTACTCATAACCAAAGTCTTAAGTTTAACTAATTTACTAACTTCCTTTTAAGTTATAACTATAGAATCAAATGAAAAATAGCAATAACACTTCAAATAAACCTTTCTCATTCTCATCACTTCCCATAACTTCTTTCATTAAATCACCATTTATCAGTTGTTTGAAATTTAACAAAATAGTCAAATACTACTTTTTACTATTTAAGGTCAATTTTCACTTCCTATAACTTCTTACTTTCTAATTCAATCCCAATCACTCTAGAACAATTATACATACTTCAGAAATGATTCAAAAATCAATTTCTAAGTGGGATTATTAAACGAAACACCTTATTTCCACTAAAATTCACTATTTTAGGCATCATTATATACTCAATAATCAAATAAAAATATGAGAAATAGTATCACTAAAAACATTGACATAGCAATTTAGTATTGACTTAGGATAGTTTGTAGAAAAAAATTGAGATAGAAACTACATCATTTGCCCAATTTATCTCAACTTTGAAAATTGTCCAATTTTTTCGATTTCTTAAGGACATACATATTAGCTATTAAATTTATACAAATTGATATTTTTCCTAGATTCTATATACAAAAGTATGTAAGAATAATTTTTTTTTTCATATTTTTCTAAGTAATTTTGTTATTTTTACAAAATTTCTAAAAATTGGATGAGAATGGGACCTTACCAAAAATCCTAACTATGGCCACCAGCGGTGGCTACCTTATTTTTGGCAGCTCTAGTTATCGGCCACTTCTTGTGATGGGGTGGTTGGTTGACTCCCATCTCCTCTTTACTCCGATGAACCACTAAACTCCTACATTATGCACAATTTTTGTAATTTTTCCCAAATTTATTCCTTTGATCTTCAAACTCCCCACTAAATTTTTCTAATTCTTTATTTGCATGTTAAATATGTTGGATAGAGTTTCTAGATTTTTCTTAACTGTTAAGCTTAAATTACAATTCTTTCTCTCTCTTCTTGCATTTTCCCCTTAAATATCACACTATATATGCATGCAATTTTGAACTTTAAACTCCAACAACTGTCTACCTGATTCCATATGCTTAAATTGAGATACTCCCAACTGTTCTAAGTGTTTGCAATTTTTTATGCATATTAGTAATTTTTAATTAATTTTTTCCACCTTATTTTAACTTAAAATACTTATAGTAAGGTATTTTTTTAATAAACATGGATATTTGTATATACTTAAAAATTACTCATGATACGTACATATATATTACATATGTTTTGTATAAATTTTATTACATATGTATCTTATCTGTAAAAATTTATGAATTAACGAAACTTATTTTGCGCGATTACGATGAATAATATATAATATAATTAAACTTTACTATTTTAGTTGTATTATTCTTATTTTATTATATTTCTAATATCCAAATCTATGGAGTGTCCTCATCTAATATCTTGAGTTTGCTTGTAAATTTTTAGGTCATTTAGATAAATTTTACTAACGCCCTAAATTACTCGTTTAAACAACTACGTGAAATTACGGAGCTCACAGTTGAATTTTAAATGGGATGCTTGTGGTTGGAGATAACAAACAAAAGTAACAAACATAAAGTAAGAATAGACATTAGATAGTGTGGATTGCTCGAAAAAGGATGACTCACAGCTACTAATATTACATGAACCAAGGGTGTGTCTAAACCACGAGATGACCTAAAAGATAAATGGAAGTTGTGATTTAAGCAAGGGTCTTCATGCACCGATGGTGGATATGACTCACCAATGCCCCATATGAGCTCGGGTTGCACTTAATATTACATACAAGTGTGATCGGAGGGCACTCGCACTAATCTACGCTCACAATGAACTAGATAAGAGCAATTAAGAATAAGCAAGGACACTTAGTTCATGAAGAGAAGTATGTTTGAAAGCTCAATATCATTTACTATTGTAGCTATTACATTTTACAATTTTTTATATGGCTGAATTAGGATAAGTCTTAGATCTTTGCAAATTACAAAAAGGATTCCTACTAAAAAAGAAAAGGGGGATAAATTACAAGGGTAGAGTTATAAACAAGCAAAAGGATATTTAGCTACAAAAAGGAATTTATAAATGTTAGAAAATGGGGCACATATCAATTGTCCATTCTGTGGTTCCAATGATGCTGTTTGCCAAGCAAAACAGGTTTTGAGCAAATCAAGTTAGGGCAGGATGCTTAATAGTGTAGATGTTCCAGTTTAAGGAAGGACTAGTCCTATAGGTGGCCTATTATCTAGTTGGCCTTAGCTAGTCAGCTTAGGATCAAAGGTAGCTCAGCTTCAGCATTGTATCAAGTCGGTAAAGGGTAAGTTTAATACTTGATCTTGGACTAATGTGTCATAAAGGGGTCGGCTTGGCAACAAGTCGAGCACCTCAAGTGTCTCTTTAATAGGATGGAAAGGAGAGTAACTTAGTAGGTTAGATTGAAGAAAGCATCATTTTTCTGAGCTTAACTCCCCTTGGACAGCTAGGCGAACCATACGGATAAGTCTTCAAGCTGGGAAATGAGTGATTGGTCCATGATCCTATCATCTCCTCCGGGCTATTTAAGATTTATGATCAAATTTAGCTTTATTGATGGGCACTGGTCTTTAAGGACATACAGATGGGGGTCAGTGATGTTAAAGGAGTCTAAGACCCTATAGTCTTTAGCTAATTTAATTGTGTAGGCATTAAGATTGATCCTTTTAAGCATTCTAAATGGTCTATCGACTTTAAGAGATAACTTACTCTTTCTCAAACTTCGAAATCAATCTTTACTGAGGTAGATCTAAACTAAATCACTAAACTGAAATTCCTTGTTCTTTTATCCTTTGCCTTGCCTCTCGAGCTTGGTGGCAGCTTGATTCAGTTGTTTTATGACCTTTTGATACATTACCTTGATGGCTTCAAATCTCTCTATGGTTGGTTGATCTACATTCTAGCTTGGAAGGGGCGCTTGATCCTGTAGAAGCTCAAGGTTGAATCTATTAGGATCTCAAATGATGACATGCTTGTAGTATTGTAGGCAGTCCTGTTGTAGGAGAACTCAATTATGGGTAGGCATTGATCCTAATTAGTTATGTTCCAACCAGCAGTAACTCAAAGTAAAGTTCTTACAGTTTTATTGATAATGTTTGTCTGTCTGTCCTTTTGTGGATGATAGGATGTGTTGAATAACAGTTTGGTTCCCAATAGCTTCCATAATGTCCTCCAAAAATGGCTCATGAATTTTGGATTCCCGATCAGATACGATTGTTCTAGCTACTCCATGGAGCTTGATGACCTCCTGTAAGAAAAGAAAAGAGATAACCGAAGAATCGTTAGTCTTGGAACAGGGCACAAAGTGTGCTATCTTGCTGAAACGATTCACGACCACCATGATGGAGTCTTTCCTTCAAGACATTCTTAACAATCTTAACATAAAGTCCATACTTAGCTTGGACCATGGTTTGGTCGGGATTGACAAAGGCAAATATTACCCTTGCTTGACTCAGATCTACTCTTTCCCCTTCTAAGGTAGCACATTTTCTAGTATAGCTTGGACATCTCTCATCATTCCTAACCAAAAGAATCTAGAGGCTAATATCTCATAAGTTCGGTGCTTGCCAAAATGTTTAGACAATCCTCTACTATACACTTGGCGCACTAACAGCTTTCGCATAGAATAGGTTGAGATATACAATCTCCTTTTCTTGAATAAGTATTCGTATTTCCTATGATAAGAACAAGTGTTCAACCTTCCTCACATTTGGCGTAGATCGGACCAAAATGTAGATCCTCAGCATACAAATCCTTAATCATAGAGAAACTAAGTAACCTGGTCTACAGCTCGATCAAGAGGGAATGTCGCCTTGATAAAGCATCGACTACTACATTGTTCTTTCTATTCTTGTACTTCACGACACAAGAAAATTCCTCTATGAATTTTACCTACTTAACTCGTCTTTAGGACAACTTAGGCTAGCTCTTTAGATATCTTAAAGATTCATGATCAATGTAGATTACAAATTCTTTAGTTAATAGGTAATGTTGCCAAATAGTCAAGGCTCGAATCAAGAAGTAAAACTCCTTATCATAAATAAAATAGTTAAGTATAGCTCCTCTAAGCTTTTCGCTGAAGTAGGCAACAGGTTAGCCTTCCTATATTAGCACAGCACCTATGCTCAGTTTGGATGCATTATACTTCACTTCAAATACTTTGTTAAAGCTTGATAGAGATAAAATAGGGTTAATAGTCAGCTTCTCCTTTACTTTTTCAAAACTCCTTTACCCCTTCTCTCCTTACCTGAACTCTATATTTTTTCTTTATGAACTCAATGAGTGGGGCCACAATAGTATTGAAGTTCCTTATGAATCGATGATAGAATGATACTAGGTCATGGAAGCTTCACATGTTGGTTGAACAGGTGCGCTTAGGCCCTTAGGTAATCACTTGTGTCTTCTCATCATTAACTTAGATGCCACCACCACTTACAATGAATCCTACAAAGATTACTTTAAGTTGGTAGAAGTCACATTTCTTCAGATTGGCTTAAAGCTTCTCAGCTTGGAGTTTTGAGAAGACTATTTAGAGGTGCTTATAGTGAGTTTCCAAATCAGGGTTGTATACTAAGATGTTATCAAAGTATATAACAATAAATTTTCCTACCAGTTCTAGGAGCCCATGGTTCATTAACCTCATGAACGTGTTTGGCGCATTGGATAGCCTGAAAAGCATTACAAGCTACTCATATAATCTATTATGGGTATTGAATGTGGTCTTCCATTCATCTCCTTCTTACGTTTGAATTTGATGGTATCCAGATTTGAGATCAATCTTGGAGAATACTCTTGCTTCATTCAACTCCTCAAGCCTTGGTATAAGGTACCGATGTTCGGCAGTAATGCAATTGATTGTTTGGCTATCTATATACATCCTCCATGTTCTATCTTTCTTTGGTACCAATAGAACTAACACTCCACATAGGCTTAAGGACTCTTGCATATACCTTCTCTTCATCAGCTCATTTACCTACTTCTGCAACTTAACAACTAGTTTAAGATTCAACCTATAGGCAGGCTTGTTCGATAATGTGGCTTCTAGCTATAAGTCAATTGCATGTTCAATACCTCCGATGGGAGGTAGATCTTTTGACAATTCTCCTAGGAATAGGTCGGCAAACTCATCCAATATGGTTTTCATCTTCGTCGGTAGTTATTCCTCATTTTATCCTCTCATCTCAAGGAACCTTTTGACCAGCAGATAGGTTGGCTCTATAAGCTCAATCTTTCTCTTAAGCTTAGCTCGAGTCATCACCAAAGCTTCCTTCTTTAAGACTCGGCTTAGTTGAGTCTGCATGCTTTTAACTTGCTCAGCAATCATAGGGCTTAACTTCACTTTCTTGTCTTCGTGCTCTAGGGAACACGTATTCTTTCTTTTGTTGTAAATCACATTTTAATTAAACATCCATGGTCGTCCAAAAAGGATATGAGATGCAATCATGGGTAATACATCACAGAGCACTTCGTCTTGGTAGTTTCCAATATTGAATGTTATAGTTTACTTGTAGGGCTCCTTTGTTATTGAGCTAGTGTAGTTTGTAAGGCTTAGGGTGGGGCTTGGTTGGCAACTTCAATTGCTGTACCATTAAAACGGATGTTGCGTTAGTGTAGTTACCACTATCAATGATTAATGTACACAGTGATCAATTGACCTTACAGCCAATGTGAAAAAAATTCTCCTACTATTCATCCTTGAGTACATGACGTACGCTTATTGTTCTCCTTAACACTTGGGTTGCAGGCATAAAATTACTCTCTTCACTATAAATGACTTCCCCCCCCTTAAATAGCTCGATTTGTCTAGTCTTTTTGGGTTCTTCCACTTCCTCATCAATATTGTCTATCTTAATGTTTAGTGCTTCTCTTTGGATCAACTTAGTTCTCACTGGTCTTTCTTCTTGAACTCTAGCCTTTTTCGAACTTCCTCGAGATCTCTTTCCCCTTTGCTTGGGTAGTTTGAGCAAGTTGGACCTTAGTAACTTTGCTTAGTTCTGATCGTATAAGTCTACTTGAAACAGGTTGGCTAGTGGTAGGTCTATTGATAGGAGCTCGGAATCTTCTAACTCAATGCCTCTCGATTCTCTAGGTAGCTTGGATAACCTCATTAAGCGAACTAATATCCATCACTTCTAAAATATCTCTAATCTCATAGTTTAGCTCACTGATGAATCGGGATACAGTTTGGTCTTCAGGCTTAACAACTTCGTATCAAATCATTAATATTTGGAATTCTTTCATATACACATTAACACTTGATTCTTCTTACCTCAACTCCTATAACCTCTTGAACGTGTCTTATAAATAATAGTTTGAGACAAATCTTCTTTTTATGACTTGTTTCATTTCATCTCAATTCCTAATATCATATTCTCCTTCTTTTCTACAGGTGGCTTATAGATTCTTCTACTACAAGGCAGCATAGCTAGTAGACTCCAATATAACGATATGATAACAAATGAATCGATAGAGATAAATTATATGCATACTAAAAATCACAAAATGACTTAAATAATATTTAGAAATATTTATTTGCACCATATATGTATTTATATATAGGTGAAAATAGGGAAATTACTTAAAATATCTAAAATAATACTAAATAATTAAATAAAAATCAAGAAAAATATGGAAAAAATGAAGAGAATTCCAAAAATGAGGTGTAACAAGTTGGAATTGAAGAAGAAAAAGTAAACTAATAAAATTAAGCCAAATAAAAAGTGAAAAAGTTAGAGATAAGGGATACTTGGTAAGAAAAAACTAGAAGAAAAATCCCAAACCCTACTATAAATTTAAGAAACTACTTCGAAAACCTCATTTGGTTAGTTTGCCACCAAAAAAAATTTAGGAGAGGAGAGGAGAGGAGAGGAAAAACCAATTTTAGCAAAATTTGACAAAATGGTGTGTCTTTAGGGCTTATAAAGGGAACCCACATCCAACGACTACCTGGAGAGGAATGGCTGTCACCAACAGACAGTGGACCCCACATCTAGAGCTATAGACAATGGTGGAGTTACTGTTGGTGGCTGGAAGCTTGTTGATTGGTGAGTTCCAATTTTCCTTCTAAATTTGTTTAATTTGGTATAAATATCAAATATGCATGTAAAATTATAAAATTCGGTTTCCCTAGATATTTTTGTATGTGGAATCAGAATCTCAAACCGGTTTTTTAAAATTAGAATTTCTTATATAGGTTCCTTAAGAATATGCCTAATTCTAGTGAATTTTGTATGAATTTTCAAAAATAGTAAACAATGTTATTTTGAGCTAATGTTTGGTGTACATATTCCTTATATAATATATTTAATTTACATTAAAATAAATTTTGATAAATTACACATTTA
This sequence comes from Lumnitzera littorea, assembly GCA_024138015.1. Taxonomy (NCBI): domain Eukaryota; kingdom Viridiplantae; phylum Streptophyta; class Magnoliopsida; order Myrtales; family Combretaceae; genus Lumnitzera; species Lumnitzera littorea. Next base: position 30,261,467 of record JAMXBB010000002.1, read on the forward strand.
GTATTTATTAAAATTATTTTGTTGAAAGTGCTCTACTTTTCATATGAAAGAAGTAATAGATTTTTAATTAAATTCCTTAGTGAATCTGATTTATAATGACTTATAAAGCTTAGTTATGATTTTAGAAATATTTAGTTTGGATCTTAAAATTTTATTTGGTTATTTACCTAATTTAAGCTAATTTTTTGCAAGATCAGACCTAAAATCGGTATACCGGAAAATAATATGTGTCATTCCTCGAAGTGATAGAGTTTTAACAGTTCCACCGTGTAAACCATTCTAAAATAGAAGCTAACCATATATTTGCTACCTTAGACTTGATTCATATAAGACATTTACGACTAACTTGATTTGAATTAAATAGTTCATAAATTAAATATGTTATTTACTTATGAACTTAAGAAAAATAAATACTCACATTAAATTAATCTGAGTGTATTTATATGATTTAGCAACCTAACCTAATCTACTTAAGTAATTTGTAAAGTAATACTAAAAGCTTTAAAGATAAATCTAAACTTGAAAGTGTATCTGGTCTTCAGTTTATATCCTTACTCCCTTAGGATCCAATAGTTGCTAATTTTAGAGTAATTATAGGCTACTTCCTTGTTAGTACCTACAACAACGTTTATAAGGATGTGAGCAATCATAGCTCAGTAAGTTGAGATGGAGACTTAAAACTATATAGCAAATACAAATAGGGTTATCAATCAAATTATTAGATATAATGTATGTTTAAGCAAATGCCATCGCACGACGTTGTCCGACCTATCGTGAGATTAGAGAAACTGTATCTACTCTAATCTGGGTTAAGGAGTTTTCGTTAATGCAATAACTTACAACCAAACTTAAGCTTGTGCGATGAAGACACTGTGACTACTTTCGAATTATTGACTTCATCCTTATTGCAACCTTCTCACTTGTCACTTAGTTCGATTAGGGATGAAGAGAGGACCAATTATGCTATCCAATGCTATCCCTTCAAATGGGTCGGTATTTAGTTGGAGAACCCTAATTTTCCCTTAATGGGTTATTATGCAAATTTGATTTATGTTTACAAGTCATTTATTTAGTTAGGTTCTGTTTGGCGTGATTAGTCATTTAATACAAATCATACATTCAAGCCAAGCAGTAAACCAAATCACATCATCTACTCAAAAATAAACACATACCCACAATTGATTATTTAACTAGCACAATTAAGTACAATTTCAAGCCTCTTAGTACAAGAAATTAGTACTCTGAAACACTACAACGTATTAATCGCAACTTACTTGGACTCCTCGCTTACTCGTTTGAGGTATAACCTGCATAGGTAATCGTTGCTAGTCCCTATAATACAAAGGTTGTTTCAATTTTCACATAATTATCATAAATTGGTTTTGTTATGAAATTCTTATTATTACTTTTAGTTTAGGGTTTTATGATACTTAATTGTCTAGGTTTTAAAGTTTTTTACAATTATTCTTGATTTAGGTTAAGTTCTAATTCAATTTCCATATTGATTTTTAAATTAGGTTTTGGTTTAGTTTCTAAGTACGATTTTATACGTGAACCCTATAAACTCATTTCGACCTATAATATGAAATTAATCACATTATTTTCAAGTATTCTAAATATTATACTTAACACTTAACTAGTATTTTAATTTGTACGATATTCCCCCTTATCTTAATTTAACTATCAAATTTATTCCAAATGTAAGAAAATTTTACATTTTTCATATAAATACCTAAATTTAAGTTGTCTACCAGATTTATTATATATTTCTATTATTATTATAATATCAATTTTAACCTAATATTTTTCTACTCATTAATTTCTTATACTTACATATTATACATTATCACCTAATATGTACATAATATACACATCTAATATTTCCATCACCTCAAATATCATCTCCCAATATCAAAAAACATTTAAAAATATCTAAATTCATCCCAAATCAGAATTTACACCTAATTACACTAATTACAAAATTAACTTAAATTTATTATTTTTACCTATTACATATATACTACATAATACCCTAAAATCAGACTTACTAGCGTTAGTGGCTCTGACTACTGCTAACTATCGTGGACTTGTTGGCCGGTTTGGGTACTGCAACCATTATATGGTGGTGGTGGCCTTTCACTCTCAAGTTGTCATCGGGTGTTGGTTTCCTTCTAAGGCCTTAATTGTATAGATTTTTTGTAAATTTTTGCAAAACCCTAATTTTCTCAAATTTTTAGTTCTCTAAAATTTTCTCTCACTCTTAATTGACCAAATGAGCTTCTGAAAAATTTTGGATATTTATAAAGTTTCCTAAATATTTTGTTTTCATTAATTTGACTTGATAATTGCCTTATCTTTTTCCATTTAAACTTTTTGTTTGTCTTGATTTAATTAGTTGCTTTTGTTTATTTAATTCCAAGTTGCCATGCCTCAATTCTAGACAATTCCATAATTTTCCTGATTTTTTAAATTATTCATGCATTTTCTTTAATTAATTAACATTATTTTGGCATATTTTACGTATTTTAAATAATTTCGCATATTTCTACTTATATGTAAATATATATATGCTATAAATAAATACTCCTAAATATTATTTAAGTTATTTTATGATTTTTAGTGTGTATATAATTTATTTCTATCGATTTATTAGTTATCAGAATTCATTTGAAATGTTTTCGATATATAACGAACAATTTTTATAGAATTTAATATTATATTGATTAATTATTTTATTACTTATTTTCTTATATTCAAACTTATGAGATCACTTTTATTAATAATCCAAGCTTCATCATAAAATTTGGACTAGATTGGACAATTTTCTTGATCGCCTCAAATTCTATGAACCAAACCCTAAGTAGCTGATTGCGGGGCTTACAATTTATATATAACTCTCTTAATACTTTTCATGATCATAATATAATAACCATAATTTACTGATTATAATATATTTTCTATAGCTATATTAGAGTTTGAGGCATTAGTTATATGCATTATGCATAAGATGTACTAAATATGTAGGTAAATGTTATATTTTAAGTTAATTTTGTAATTTATGGTTAATTAGATATAATTTTTTATTTAGGATGTGATTAGACTTTTGATATGTTATTAGAGGATGAAGGATGACATATATAGTGTTAGAAGTGTTAAATAAGTTATTTAGGGGTGAATTATGTAATAATACATAATAAGTAAATATAGGACATTAATGAGTAGAAAATATTATACCAAAAGTGATAATATTATAATAATATTAATATAAAATAAATTTGATATTAAATGTAAATTTGTATAATTAAATGAAAAATGTAAAATTTTTTCTTGTTAGGAGTAAATTCGATAGTTAAATGAGGACTAAGGTGTACCATACAAACTAAAATACTAATTAGAGACTAAATATGATATTTATGATACCCAATTATAATATGAATAATTTCATATTATAGTTCGGAACAAGTTTTTAGGGTTCCTGTATAACTTGTATTTAGAAATCAACTTAGAACCTAATTTAGAAATTGACTTTTAACCTAATTTAAAAATCGACTCTAAAACTAAATCAAAACCTAGCCTAAATTAGGAATAATTGTAAGAGACTTAAAAACCTAAATAATTAAGTATATTAAAACCCTAAACTAAATATAACAATATGCATTTAGGATATAACTAGTCTATGGTAGTTACATGGAAACTGAAACAATGTTTGTGTTATAGGGATGATCAGCGATGGCCTGTGTGAGTCACACCTTGAGTGAGCAAACGGGGAGTCCAGGTAAGTTGAGATTAATATGTTACTATATTTTGGAGTACTAATTTGTAGTACTCAGAGGCTTGAAATTGTACTTGGTTGTGTTTGCTAGATAGTTGGCTGTGCGTATGCCTATATGTGTTTGTTTTTTAGTTTGATGATATGATTTTGATTTACTACTCTGGTTTGTATTTGTGTGATTTTTTTGAAATGATTGAACACCTTAAATCAGATCTAACTAAATATATGACTTGTAAATCTAAATTAGACATGCATAGCAACCTATTAGGAGAAACATTAGAGTTCTCCAGCTAAATATTGATCTCTTCGAAAGAGATAGCATTGAATAGTATAATTGGTCTCTTCTTCATCCTTGGCTGAACTAAGTGACAAGTGTGAAGGTTGTGGTAAGGGTGAAGTCAATGGTTCGAAGGTAGTTGTGGGAGGAGTGATTTCTCCATTACATAAGCATAGATTTGGTCGTGAGATGTTGTATTAAATGGAAACTCCTCAACTAGAATTAAAGCGAATATAATTTCTCTAATCTCATGATGAGTTGGATAATGTTGTGCGATGGCATTTTGCTTGTAGATTCATTGCATCTAACTAATTTGGTCGATAACCTTATTTGTGTTTGAGGTATAGTTTTAAGTCTTCGTCCCAACTTACTGAGCTGTTGGTTGCTCACACTCTTATAGACGTTGTTGTAGGTACTAATTAGGAAGTGGCCTGTATTTACCTTGAACCTAGCAACTGCTGGATCTTAGGAAGTAAGGAAATACATATGAAGAACATATATATTTTTAAGGTCTTAGCTCTTATTTTAGAATCTTCCATTTTCAAATAATATATTACTTAGGAAATATAGTACAATGAAACTCTGTAAATATGATTTATAATAATTGAATCATAATGTATATATATATTTTTATACTTTCTTAGGTAAATAATTTATTTAATTTATGAATTGTTTACTTCAAAGTAGGTAAGTCGTGAATGCCTTGTGTAAATTAAGTCTAAGATAGTAATTGTATGGTTAGCTTCTATCTTAGAATGGTTTGCACTACGGGACTATTACAACTCTATCGCTTTGGGACGTGATAGGAACTCGGACATTCCTCTCCTTTGGTTCACAATACTCCTTTACTTCATTACTTATTTCCTTATCCTCCTCTTCGATCTCTTTTAAAGCTAGTTTGTAACTAGCAACTTTGCTTACTCCTCTAGCTCGGTGTGGTCGAACCGAAGCATTATCTCGACCGTAGCGATCATTGCTTCTCTAGGGTTATTCATTGGCTCGTTCTCTATGGGAATCATTTCTGGCTTGTCGTCTATCTTCATTTATGATAATCATTAGACTAGTCATCAGGTCAGTATGTTGATCCACTTGGTCATTTGCAGATTGGGGGTATGAAACTTTCTCATTAACCTTAGCCATTTCAAACGCCACTCTCTTGGTTGGTTAGAGTTCCTTGAATACTAGAATCAAATATTGTTGTCTATTATAAGAGATTAACAGCTAAAATGTAATTCAAAATTTCCTTCCACCAATAACAATAAAACAACGCCTAATACACCAACAACTATTACAACCAACACACGAAAAAACCACTCAAACACTTGACAATCTGTTTTACAAACAAGAAAACAGGGGAAAATAGAGTACTACATTTCTTTAGCACTAAACACTCTTCAAACACTCATAACAACTACGAATAGCTTCTAAAACACACTTATAGTAGTAATAAGCTACATAGAACACCAAGTAACAAAAACTTGCTTGAACGTAGCCAAGCTTTGATACTAGGATGGTACGAATCACTGGGAAAAGGATGACACACGGCTACCAATATCATGTGAACTAAGGGTAGGTTCAAACCGTGAGATGGCCTAAAAGATAAATGGAAGTCAAAGTTTAAGTAGAGGTCTTCATACACCAATTTTAGATATGACTTACCAAAGCTACAAAAGCTTAAGTTGCACATGATATTATGTACAAGTGTGGTCGAAGGGCACTTGCCATTGATCCACACTCATCATGAACTAGATAAGACTAATCGAGAGTAAGTAAGGACACTTAGCTTACAAAGAAAAGTATGTCTAAAAGCTTAATATCATTTACTATTGCGGCTCTTACATTTTACAAGTATTTATATGGCCCAATTAAGATAAGTCTTAAGTGTTTGCAAATTACAAAAAGGATTCCTACTAGAAAAGGAAAGGGGATAAATTATAAGGGTAGAGTTGTAAACAAACAAAGGAATATTCAGCTATAAAAAGGATAGTATGGATGTTAGAAAATGGGGCACATGTCAACTATCAATTATGTGGTCCCAATAATGTTGTTTGTTAAATAGAATAGGCTTTGAGCAAATTAGGTTAGGGTTGGATGCTCGGCAGCTTGGATGCCTTGGACTAAGGAAGGATTGGTTTGGTAGGTAGCCTATTGTTTAGTTTGCCTCGGTCGGTTGACTTGGGATTAGGGGCAATTGGGCCTTGACGTTGTATTAGGTTAGTAAAGGGTAAGTTTAGTACTTGACCTTAGACTAATGTGTCGTGAAGTGGTCAGCTTGGCAATAGGTTAGGCATTATAGAAGTCTCTTTAATGAGATGGAGAGCAGAGTAACTTCGTAGGTCAGACTGGAGAATGCATCGCTCTTTAGAGCTCAATTCCCCTCGAATAGCTAGGCAAAACATGAGTGAATCTTCAAGCTTGGGAGTTATTGATTGGACTATGATCCTTATCACTAGAGGTGTTTCTAGCATGGTTACTCTGATGTTTAGTGGGCAAGAGTGTTAAGGAGAAAAAAATGTATATAGAATGTAAGAGAATATAGGTTTCTAGTTGCCAAACTTATGGCCTTTACTCAATATTTATAAGCATGTGGATTGTAGAGTATGTTACATATGGAAGGTAGATCACGATCTTATGATATGGTTTAAATTTACTAGAGATAATCTTGAGGATTAACCTTCCTTGTGTGAGAGCTTTTATAGGCTTTCAAAGGGGTCAACTGAGCTTTATAGAGCTTGGACTTAGATCCGATAAGGCCATCCATTGGACAAAAATGCTTTAAAAATAAGGAAGGTTAGTTAGGCCTTGGGAGGCTCAATCTGGGCTCATCCAAAACATTGTGAATAAAATGGTTAAAAACAAAATTATTCAATAACTACTAAAAAACCTTTAATCTCCTAAATCAGAGGTCATTATACACGTAGCATCATGAGAGATAGAAAGAGGGAGAGAGAAAATCTAAGGAAGATGGAGAGATTGAGAGAATACTGTGGTGGGATAAAGAGAGTAATTGGCAAAGAGAATTGAATTATGAAGTAAATCTAGTGAAGATAGATTAGAAATAGTAATTTTTTTGAAAAATAATTCAAATAAATGTTTCACCTATCCTCTTTGCTTATTTCTTCACCATGACATTTCCATTGCAGAAGTTATTGTGTTTATAGGAGAAGAGTTAAAATAGATAGTTACAATTTAGTAGAATAGAGGCAAGAGCAATCAAAATGTGAATATTCCCAAAAGTAATACTAAATCCGTGTACTTATGCATAATATTTTTAAATTATTATAAAGTCCAAAAGAAAAGGTATTTGCTTGATAATATATAAAGAAAGGCAACCAAATTAAAAGTTATGGTTTAGACATTACAAGCTCTTACCAAACCCACTTGCTATATTTTCATAGTTATAATGCCTTAAGCCAAAAGTAATGAATAAATCAAGCCAAAAAATATAATTGACTCCATTAACCACTTGACCAAAAAGTTACAACTATATGTTGACAGAGTATTCACTACTATAACCTTATAAACAAGTATCATAACCTCCTACAATTTATATAAAATACTTAACCATAGAATATCGCAATCTTTTCTCCTTAAATACGCGATGTCCTCATTATGAGACCTTATAATTAGGTCTAGTTATTCCCTCTTTTCAGTGTATGATTTAAGTCACTCACTACCTATAAGTTATCTTGGAAACGTGCTAAGAGTCACTATCCTGATGGCATTCCCTGCTCTTCTCAAACCTTTTTGCTAAATTGGAGCTAGACTTGAATCATCTACTTATTGCTAGGGGATTGGCATTGATACTATCTATAACAACTTAGGCTAAAAGTAATGAATAAATAAAGCCAACAAATAAAATTTAGCCTATTAGCCACTTAGCCCAAAAGTTGTAACCATATATTGATAGAATATTTACCATTATGGCCTTATAAGCTAATACCATAACCTCGTACAATTCATGTAGGATACTTAACCATGGGGTATCACAATCACAATAGTAAAATGATGCAACTGACTTTTCCTTAGCAACTTGGATTTCAATTGAAAAGCCGAAAGTAAGAGTATGGATAGGTCTTGTATTGTAATATTTTATCCTTTTACTTGAATTAATTTAGCTTCAACTCCATAACAACACTTTTCAAACCTTACTTTTAGTACCTGATACCTTATACATAGTTATCCATAAAGATATAAGTCATGGATTTATGAAAGGTATTTGTGAGCCCTTAAAAATCACATTTAGGGTAATTGTATCCTAAATTTAAAATTTAGGGCAACCATATCTAAATTTATGGTTTTATAAAAAACTTACCTGACTAAGTCCAAACTTTATAGTGAGGTTAAAAAAGTTAGTAGAAGTGATATGGTAAAGTTAGACTTTAAAAATAATTTAATAAAACCCAAGTTTTAACCTTAAAAGTATAATTATTCAATATAATATAAAACTAATTAAAACCCCTAAATCAAATCCTCGAAATATAACGATGCACTAGAGATAAATTATTTAAGCTAAAAAGTAAATAATATAATATACGAGTTATATATATACACTTACAAATATACTCATAAATTAACATGAAAACCTTAAAAATGCATAAAATAAGTGGTAAATCTAAAAAATTAAAAAGAAAATGTATTATAGGGGTTAATAACATAGGTAAAACATAACTAAATGAATATGATTAGCCACAACATGCATCAAGTATATAGGTTATATATACATATATTACCAAAATTTGTAGATATTAATATATTACATGTAAAATATCAAAAGTACATTAAAATATCAACCAAAACCTACATAAAAATTTAAGAAAAACCTGGAATGTGACTGGAATCAATTGTAAGAAGCCTAAAAAGCATGAAGCACCTGCATGAAAAGTTGATTTAGTTAGAAATTGTCACCTCTTGCTTGATTTTCGTGCATTAAATAAAAATAATTACTTAAGGCTTAAGAAAAATTCCAATTGACCTAAACTATTATAAATAGTACTTTAGGACTCAATTTACATACATTAGAAACTTAGGACACTCAAAGAAAAATTGAGCAAAAATTTACAAAAAAAATAAGAAAAACAAAACAATAATTGCCTTAGGACGATTCTTAACCCAAACCATCACCTGTTGTGAAATGTCATCAGCTCCTAACAGGATACCCACTGCCTAGCACCATCAACATACCCTCATTGGTCTCTACCCACTGGAGCTTCCACGAACATTAGGTTGGAGTTTCTACCCTATTTTGCACCTAATTTCTAAAAATATTACATAAATTGGGAAAATTATGAAAAAAAAAAATTATTATTAGGTTATTTTTTAGGATACTTTCATGCTATAGTTTTATTTTGAAGAAATTTTAATTATTTTATATACTTCCTTAAGAAAGCGTATTATTTACTTGAATTTTTAACTTAAAAATAAATATATTAAATGATGTTTTTTAGCTCAAATTTTTTTGTAAGATTCCTATTATATCTAGTTAGATGCTATGTAGCCTAATCTTGATTCCATACATGTTTAGTATTTATTCTATTTTTAACCCTAAAAAAACTAAACTAGAATTTTCTAGAATAAATTGATTTTAATGAAAATAATTAATGCGAATTATATTTGATGACTTCTAGACACTTTTAATAATGTCAGGACATGTGGGGAATTATTTTGCATGAAAATGATGTTATTTGATTAATCATTCTTAATTTAAGGGCAAAAACATAATTTTACATATTTAAGTGATAATCTTAATAGCATGAAATAAGTTGCTGATTGAATTCCATATATATATATATATATATTTGAGTTTATAGGAATTTTCATAGAATTATTTGATGATCCAAGCTAATTATTATGAATTTTCCTAGTTAAATGGCTTAATTTACTAATCAAGACATGTTTTTGGCAAAATTAGGCTAATATATGTTAGTTATTTGATAAAATCATAATTCTACTTACTTTGGTTAGGTATGATTATAAGTTGTTTTTGTTATAACTTGTAATGTTATATGGCCTGAGTTATGATATACATGTGTTAAGAATAGATAATATGTGTTTTGATCATGTTTTACTTGAAAACTATGTAAAAATATATTTTATTTAGATAGTATGATATTAATGTGATATTACTTGTTAAATGAATTTATATGTATAATAGGTTTAAAAGTATCCTTTAGAACTTAACTTTTGCAACAAATCTCATAATACGTATCGTCAAATTTATACAGAATCAACGATGCTGATTTTATTAAAAATGGATAACTTCACATAATAAACTAAGTATTTTTTATAATATTATGGAAACTATTGTTCTACAATGGCCTTTCCATAGTTGAAATGTAATTTGACCAATAGTCTTCGTTTCGATACAATTCAAATGATATATTATAAGGGATAGTATAATTACATATGTTTATTAATATTAACTAATATAATATAACTTATATAATAAAGCTATAATAATTAAAGTACATGTGTAAATATATCCATATGTATGTGTGTGTGTGTGTGTGTCTATAGTAGTTACAGCATAATAAAGTAAGAATATCTAGATTATTCTATTAAATAACTATATAAATAATATTTTAACCAAATTACATGGTAATATGAAGAGCTAGATAGAACCCTAATGTTTTTATAAATCTTATGATAACTAAATCTAGGTTTTGGTATACATAGGATTTTCAAGTGAGTGACATACTGACACTACAGATCTACTAGAGTGAGCATTTGTATAGTTAAGTGAGATTTTTGGAGATTGGAGTGTGTTTGTGCTTGTGCTTGTGCTTGTCCTTCATTATTGAGGTACTAATTGGTAGCTGAGCTATATGTTTTGTTGTGTTGATTGACCTTATTTGGTGTGTTACAAATTAATTGATCACACATAACTAGACTAATTGAAATACGACTTAAAACTATAAAAGGATATGCATTACATCCTACTAGGGGAGGGTTAGGTTTTCTTTGGCTTAATTCTGACATTTTTTAAGAGTGTTGTGAGTTGGCCTTTCGTTACCCTTAGTCGAACTAATTAATAGGAGAGGACATTACATCCTACAAGGGTCTGCATTGCACAAACCCAAAATTAGTCGTGAGAGGGCATCGTGGCCTTTATGATTAACACTGTAGCCATCATATCGTAACCCCTCAACCTAAGTTAGAGTAGGTATAATTGTTATAACCATATGTGGGTCTAGATAACATCGTGTAGATGTTACATTGCTTGATCATGCATTGTATGAAATAATTGTTTGATAACTTGGTTGCTTTGCTCAACTTGCATATGCTTTTCGCCTCTTGCTCCTTACTAGGCTATGGTTTGTTCACTCCCCTATAGATTTGCTTACAAGTTCTAAGTAAACATGCCCTGAGACAATCATTACCAAGTGTGCAAAGGGTATAACTAGGGCTTGAGTGAGAAAGAATTGATGCTAAACTATATTTTTGACACTTTTTGGTTTCTTAGAATCAGTTAGGTCTCCTAGGTGATGTAAGCCTGGCAATTTAATACTTAGGGTTTGATTCATAGAATTTAAGGTGATCGAGTAAATTGTCCAATCAAACCTAAATTTTACGATGAAGTTAGGAATATTAGTAAAAGTAATCCTGTGAGTTTGAATTTAGGAAAATAAATAATAAAATAATTAATTATTATTAATATTGAATTATATATAAATTTCTCGTTATTTATAGAAAATACATAAAACGAGTTCTAATAACTAATGAATCGATAGAGATAAATTATATGCATACTAAAAATCATAAAATAACTTATATAATATTTAGAAATATTTATTTGTACCATATATGTATTTATATGTAAGTAAAAATATGCAAAATTACTTAAAATACCTTAAATATACTAAAATAATACTAAATAATTAAAGAAAATTCAGAAATAATTAATGAAAAATCAAGAAAAGTATAGAAAAATAAAGAGAATTCCATAAATGAGGCGCAACAGATTAAATTGAAGAAGAAAAAGTAAACCAATAAAATTAAACTAAATAGAAAGTGAAAAAGTAAGAGATAAGGGCACTTGGCAAGAAAAAATCGGAAGAAAAATCCCAAACCCAACTATAAATTTAGCAAACCACCTCCAAAACCTCATTTGGTCTGTTTAGCATCATTAAAAAAAATTAGGGAGAGGATATAATAGAGAAAAAAACAATTTTAACAAAATTAGACAAAATTGTGTATATTTAGAGCTTATAAAGATAACTTACATCCAACGACTACCTAAAGAGGAACGACCACCACCAATAGATAGTAGACATCATGTATAGGGTTATAGAAAATGGTGGAGCCACTGCTAATGACTAGAAGCTTGTTGATTGGTGAGTTTTGATTTTCTTTTTGAATTTGTTTAATTTAATAAAAATATCAAATATGCATGTAAAATTATGAAATTTGGTTTCCCTAGGTATTTTTTCATTTAGAGTTACAATATCAAACTAGATTTTTAAAATTATAAGTGATTATATAGGTTCCTTAATAACAAGCTTAATTCCAAATAATTTTGTATGAATTTAAAGAAAATAGTAATTATTGTTATTTCGAGCTAATTTTTGGTGTAAATATTCACCATATGATATATTTAATTTAAATAAAAATAAATTTTGATAAAATATATTTTTAGTATTTATTAAAATTATATTGTTGAATCTGTCTTGTTTTTCATATGAAATAAAGAACAAGTTTTTAATTATATTCCTTAATGAATATGATTTGTAATGACTTCTAAAGCTTATTTATGATTTTGGCAATATTTAGTTTGAATATTATAATTTTATTTGGTCATTTACTTAATTTAAGTTAATTTTTAGCAAAATCAGACTTAAAATTGGTATACCAAAAAATAATATAGATTAAACTATCTTAGTACTTTTCATGATCATAATATGACAACCATAATTTATTGAGTATAATACATTTTCCGTAGCTTTAATGGAGTTTGATACTAATTATTATATATTTACCTAGAGTTTATGTATAATATGTAAGTAAATGGGTGTATTTAAGTTAATTTTTTAATTTAGGATAATTAGGTATAAAATTATGATTTAGGATATAATTAGACATTTGATATGTTACTGGATGATGAAGAATCACATATGTAGTGTTAGAAGTATTAAAAAAGTGATTTAGAAGTGAATTATGTAATAACACATAATATGTAAATATAAGAAATTAATGAGTATAAAATATTATGTCAAAATTGAAAATATTATAATAATTTTAATATAAAATAAATCTGATATGAAATATAAATTTATATAATTATTTGAAAAATGTAAATTTTTCTTATATCAAGAGCTAAATCGGTAGTTAAATTAGGATTATAGCGTACTATATGGACTAGAATGTTAGTTAGAAGCTAACTACGAGATTTAAGATACTTAAGTTTAATGTAATTAATTTCATATAATGGATTGAAATAAGTTTCTAAGGTTTACGTATAAAACCTCTAATTAGAAATTGAATTAGAACCTAATTTAGAAATTGACTCAGAAAATAAAGCAGAACCTAGCCTAAATTAAGAATAATTGTAAGAGACTTATAAACATGAATAATTAGGTATAATAAAACCTAAAATTGAAGATAACAATAAGAATTACAGAATAAAACTTATTTATGTTTGTTATATGAGTACTAAAACAACATTTGTATTATAGGTATTATTGGTGATAGCCTGTGTGACATGCACTTTGAGTGAGCAAACAAGGAGTTCAGGTAAGTTGGGATTAATATATTACTATATTTTGGAGTATTAATTTGTAATACTCAGAGACTTGATTGTGTTTGTTAGATAGTTGACTGTACGCATACCTATATGTGCTTGTTTCTAAGTTTGATGATATGATTCCAGTTTACTACTTTGGTTTATATTTGCGTGATTTATTTGAAATGATTGAACACTTTAAACCGGATTTAACTAAATATATAACTTATAATTCTAAATTGAACCTACAGTGCAACCCATTAAGGGAAACGTTAGGGTTCTTCGGCCAAATACTGACCCCTTTGAAAAGGATAGCACTGGATAGCATAATGGATCTTTTCTTTATCTTTAGTTGAACTAAGTGATAAGTGAGGAAGTCGCAGTAAGGGTGAAGTCAATGATTCAAAGGTAGTTGTGGGAGGAGTGGTGTTTCCATTGCACAAGCTTGGGTTTGGTCATGAGTTATTACATTATATGGAAACTCCTCAACTCGGATTAAAACGAGTGTAATTTCTTTAATCTCACGATAGACCGGATAACATTATGCGATAGCATCTGCTTATACATGTGTTGCATCTAACTAATTTGGTTGATAACCCTGTTTTTGTTTAATGTATAGTTTTAAGTCTCTATCCCAACTTATTAAGTGGTTGGTTGCTCACATCTTTATAGATGTTATTGCATGTGCTAGCTAAAAAGCAACCATATAATTTCCTTAAAACTAACAACTATTGGATCCTAGGGAAAAAAGAAATACATCTAAAGAATAGATATATTTTTAAGGTCTTAGCTTTTATTTTAAAATCTTCTATTTTTGAATAATGTATGACTTAGGAAATAAAGAACGATGAAACCTTGCAAACATTATTTATAATATTTGAATCCTAGTGTATATATATTTTCATACTTTTTTAGGTAAATAATTTATTTAATTTATAAATTGTTTACTTTAAAGAAGGTTAGTCGTGGATGTCTTGTTAAATCGGGTTTAGGATAGTGACTATATAGTCAGCTTCTATTTTAAAATGGTTTGTACAGTGAGATTGTTATGACTCTGCCATTTCGAGGTGTAACAGGCGATCTAGCAGGATTCCTACTTTTGAGTTAGAAACATACTGTATACCTTTATTAATATACTGTACCTAGTTTATTATGAATATAAGTTTGTTGTTTACATAACTTTTAGTATATTTGTGGAAGTGTGAATGCTTTAGAGTGGTTTGTCGTATGAGCCTTGTGTATATTAAGGTTATGTTAGTGTGAGCCTTACAATTTCGCGTAGTTGCTTAAGCGAGTAATTTAAGACGTTAGTGAAATTAATTCAAATGACTTAAAAAATTTACAAATAAATAGACTCAAAACATTAGTTAAAGACATCTTATGGACTTGTATTTCGAAAATAAAATAAAATAGCTTAAATAATGTAATTTTAAGATATTAACTAATATTTATTAAAATTGTGTAAGATGGGTTCCAATAGTTAATAAATATTTAGAGATAAATTATACATGTAATAAAAATACTATGTGACATAAAATAACATGTAGAATATATGTGTAGTGTCAAGTATAATTTTCAAGTATATGTGTATACTTATAATTAATTAAAATACCTGAATAATAATATTTTAAGAATTGATAAAAAATTCAAAAGATAGATTGGGGCAGCTAGAATCAAGTGAGCTTTGGCGTATGTGTGTATTAAGGCTAGCTGTTAGGAAATTATGAGGCTAAAACATGCAATTAGCACCATTTAAACCTCAATTTTAAAAGACAGAGAGAGAGAGAGAAATTCATATAGGTAACTTGCAATTTCTGAAAAATTGGAAACAGCTTGTTGAGAGTTCTCTTTTCTTTCTGGACCGGACCCATTTTTAGACCGTCTCCTGAAACTCCTGCTTATCTACCCTTTGTCGCAAAATTGAATGATTCTTCCCATCGGTCACTGAACCACCTTGATCCTCCTCTCTTGATGAACTCTCGGCTACACTCTCCATTGATTTGTACATGAAAGTTAGGCTCTAAGAAAAATTTGAGTGAGCCAAATTAATCAAAGGGGAAAATCATGGAAAATTTTGAAAATTAGTGCACGATCTGAGCATATGGTAGTTTGTGAATTTGGAGAGTTTCTGGAAACCAGCTACCACCATCAAGAGATAGAGGAAGCTGTGCTAAGCTCTATCGATAAGGAGTTGGCTAGTGCAACCAATTCCATTGAGGTCACAATTTAGTCCGATTTTGTACATTTTAGTAAAAATACAAAAATTGTCCTAAAAATTATAAAAAAAAAAATTCCTACATAATTTCATGTGTAGAATCTAGGAAAAATATTGTTTTATAAAAATTTAATGGTTACAATATGTGTGCTTAAGAAATTGATGAAACTAAGCAATTTTTTATGTTGAAATAAATACATCTAATGACTTAGTTTTGAGCTCCAAATTTTTCTAAAAACTATCAACTATTGATACTAAAATTCTATGTAAATATTTTCAACAAATCTATTTTCTAAATTTTTATTTGATTTTTAAGCCTTAAACTATGTTTAAAATAATGATTTTAGAGGAAAATAACCTATTTCTCTTAATTACTTCACTTGGATTCTAAGCTTTAATGGTTATTGAAGTATTTTGTGGTATATGAGTGTTGTTGGAAGAGGTTTCGTAGGGAGAAGTTAACAAAATCAAGTATAAGTCACTTATATGAATAATTTGGTGATATGAGACTTGGGAAAATTGGTGAGTGATGATATAATATACTAAAAATTTAGATGTAATGAAGTTGAAAAGTTGGATTAGGGTGTTACTTTGGTTAATATTGATTGGAGTTAGAAGTAAATAGACCAATGAACTGATTATAAGGGAATTGAGTGAAGGCGAATGATAACTTGGAGGATTCTGTGAATGAGTTTTATATTAAAATGATATTTAGGGAGTGAGTTAGAAGCAAAACCTATGAATAAAATGTAAAACAGGAGTTTCAGAAACTTCGTCAGAGGATGATTTTCTTAAAAAATCTATAGATAATAAAGTCAGAGGATATCTTAGAGGAAGTTGGGAGGTAAATGTTCTACTTGATAATCATTTAGAAGTTTAGTCAAAGGTAAAAACTGGAAGAGAAGTATAGTCAAGAAGGCTTAGAGGCTAGGTCAGAGGGTGAACTCTTAAAGAATTTGAAGTTGACTAGGCTAAGAGGATAGCTCAGAGGATATTTTGTTAGAAGATCTAAAAGTTGAGTAGACTATATGGTTAGTTCAAAAGGAGCCTTAAAGGATACTTGAAGTGAAAATATATGAGTATGAGCACTCAAAAGTTGTTTCAAAAGGTAATTCATAGGAGATCTTGAGTAGTTATCGAACTTATAGGATGATTTAGAGGATAATCT
The DNA here is from genome assembly GCA_024138015.1 of Lumnitzera littorea. NCBI lineage: Eukaryota > Viridiplantae > Streptophyta > Magnoliopsida > Myrtales > Combretaceae > Lumnitzera > Lumnitzera littorea. The sequence continues at coordinate 30,278,617 of JAMXBB010000002.1, forward strand.
TGTTACCTTAACTCTAAAATGGCTTAGGAGATAACTTAGAAGTTTTCCAATTTAAGAACTTTAAGGGTGATATAGATTAGAAATTAGCTTAGAGGGTATTATTAAACAATCTTGAGTTTTTACTAACCTCAAAGATGGACTCAAAGGTTGAATTGGTTATGAACCTCAATACCCTTATGGTGCAAATGGTAACTTAGAGGCTTCTCTAGTTGACTTCATTGAAGGCGTAATGACTTAAGACATATCTCCAAAGGTAATAAAGGTGAAATATACTTATAGCATCGTATTAAACTTTCAATGCTTAATACATAAGACAATAGATTAGTAACTAAATAACTTAATACTTATATGGACACATAAATTGGTAATATTTCATAATTTTCATGTAGAATAATGTATTAGATCGATGTAAATATTGAAGGATCATTAACAAAGACAAGTTAGCAAATGTAGTAGCAAGTAATTGAGTTCCAAGTAAGTGGGATTACTACTTCACCGTACTTGGCAGTATTTTTGAAGAATACCTAAAGACCTTAGCATGTACCATGTTTGTGATAGTAAGTTAGTAGCCAATGTGTGTACAGCACATGTGCTTAGATATTGTATTGCTATGAAGGAGTTTTGAACTTTATATATTTATTGCTTTATGGTATTGCGTTGATTGAATTGTATGAAATTGCTTGACTACCTTAAGAGGTAAACTATTTCAAACTCAACTTAACTACTTACTAGATTTGCATTACAGCCTCATAGGAAAAACGAATAGGATTCTTAAGCTAAACATGAACCTTTCAATGAAGATAGTAGAAATAGTCCTTTTCTCACCCTTAGTTGAACCAATTGACCAGAGAGTAGGTTGTGGCAAGGTTGGGGATGATCATTTCAAAGTAGTCTTGAGTGGAGCATGTTTCTCTATTGCATAAGCTCCGGTTTGATTTCGATTCGTGAAGTGTGCTACATCAAACTTCCCAAAACGTAAATTAGAGCAAGCACAATTTCTCTTATCTTACAATGATCAGTTAATATCATACGATGGCATTTTCTTGAACATGCACTGTAATTAATTAACCTTGCTTAAAACCTTGGTTCTTATTATGGTGGATATGTTTTATTGTCTCCGTCCTACTTATTAAGTAAGTTGTTACTCATTTCCCTATAGCTATTTTACAGGTTTATTAGTATAACCACCAGTACTACTCTAAGTTCTGGAAGACTAGACATCGGGGTCAATGAGTGAGATACAAGACCAATTGATTAGATTCTTATTTTGTTGATTACCTTTATTAACCCTAGGAAAACTAATAGGGTCTCTTTCGGTGACCCTCTACTTTTCAATTGTAGCTACTGATACTATGTTCTGTAAACTTGTGAAATTTTATAAACTCTTATTGTCTCTTTTTTATGAAGTTATTTATAAAACTTGTTTTCTTCTCAAACTTTTATACCATAGAGTCTCTTTTAAAAGTTATTTTAGAAAGTTGCACCAAATAGATATTGAATTAGATGACTTAAAGTCGTAGAGTGGTAAAGGTTAAGTATAAGCTATATCTATGTTAGCAGCTAAAGTGGTTAACTTTTAGCTTAAGTTAGTTTACATAGTGGGATTGTTATAACTCCCTGGTTTGGGGTATGACACTAGGATCGAGTTAATAGTTTTTGGCATAAAATTGATATATATGTTGAACTGTTACAACTTGACAACTTTTAAGGCATGATAGTATCAAGATAAGAAGATAGAGCCTTAAACTAACAATCTGTTCTTTATGGACAACTCTCTCTTATTTCTTAAGGCTAAGGAGTCTAATTTTATTAGACTAAAGGTTATTTTAGAAAAATATCATAGGTTATCAAGACAATTAATCAGATTCCTAAAATCTTCAATTTCTTTCAACCAGAATGTACCTAGATTAGTGAAAGTGAGGTGTTATAATCAACATGGAATTGATGCATCGCTTAATCTAGGTAGATATCTAAAACTTCCTAACATCAAGGTAGGTCAAAATATAAAGCTTTAAGATTCATAAAGTGCACATCAGAAATACATTGCAAGATTAGACTAGTTTGCTACTATGTCCAAGGGGTATGGAGATTCTTATAAAAGTAGTTTTCTTTGTTTTTCCATTATAACGTATGTCATGAGCGTATTTAAATTTCCTAAAGATGGTACAAAGAAGTGATAGCTTTGATAACAAGCTTTTGATTGGGTAAAGAGAAAAACACAAAGAAAATTCAATTGAAAAAATAGCCTGACAACTCTTTTCTAGAAAATCAATGCAGTTGGGGCTTTAAAGAGTTAGAGATTTTCAATAATGCAATTCTAGGTAAGATGGTTGGGAGGATAACTACAAACCTAAATGCTTTGCTAGTGATGGTACTAAAGAGTATTTACTTCCTTATGAACAATTTTGTTATCTCCATAAAGGGGAGAAGATCTTCATGGTGCTGGCAAAGTATCCAAAGGGGAAAAGAAATAATACTACAAAATAGTTGTTGGCAAATTAAGGATGGTTCTATTGTCTATGCTTAAAGAGACAGATGGTTACATCTCTTAAGGGATTTTAAACCGCAGTCTATATATCCTGACCTCATTGACTAATATCTTACTTTCAATATGTTGATTGATCATGATGGGAGAACATGGAAGTTAGATTTACTATAAGGTTATATTTCAACTAAAGAGCTTAAGGCTATTAGGTCCTTAACAATAATTGGCCTGTCTAAAGCTAACAAAATGGTGTGGCCTTTTGAAATAGATGAGCAATACTTAGTGAAGCCTAGGTATAAACAGTGAAAAAGAGTGATGAATTATGGCTATAGCATCCGCCTCATACTCAATTAATATCAAACCTAGAGAAACTGTTATAGTTTATAGATATGACAACCAAAAATCAAGCATTTGTGTAGACAAATTAAAATGATTCTTAGGTTTTTTTATCACAAACGACTTCAGCAGAAAACCACTTGTTGTAATTTAGGAGATGAAAGTTACCTTAAGGTCACAACAACTTACAAATTGGGATCTAAAACTTTTCTAATGCCGATTTAACATTGTAAAATTGAAATAATAACGAAAAAATAAAAGGAAGTCCAAATTAAATACAATTCAGAATTTTACATTATAAATAAGTCAAAGCCAAAACCTTAACCCATTATTAATTGAAAACTAAAGAATATTTTGATTATCTAAATACAACTTCCAAGGATAATATCATAATTCAATTAACTTTTGAGGGATGTGATGGTTCTATATAATTGTACATCAATAGTGAAAGACAATCTTAAGAGTAAAAAGAACCCCAATATCAAATTGTTAATGCTTTAAAAACCATAAACTTTAATGTAACTTGATATTTAAGACATTTTCAATCAATAGAATTCAAAATCAATGACACCTCTTATTGGCATCAAAACCTAGCTTTCATAAGATACCTAACACCAGAATTTGATTGTCTAATTGTATATAGGGACCTTTTAAATCTCTAGTTAGGACCTAAGTTCCTAAAATAGGTGAATCATAAGTGAAAAAATGGAAAAACAAGACAAAACAAGAAAGAAATAAATAAATAAATAAAACCTTCTCCCCTCCATTATACTAACCAAGTGGCTGCCTATTCAATTAGCCTTGTGGACATTCAACCAACCACCTAGTCTTATTGAACTGGTTATGCTCCCATTCGACTACTAGTTATTCCTACTTGACCAACCCTAAATTTATTTGTTTCCTAAAGCCCTTTCTTGATTTTGAGCCTTAGCCAATGAATCTAAATCTGAAATCACACATCATAGATCTAAGAGTAATATAGAATGCATTTTTAAAGTTAATTAAAAATTTTCAATGATTCTTGAATTAGAGTAGCTTTAAAAAGGATTTGCAAGAGATTGATCATTAAAAAACAGGAGTAAAAAGAAAGTATTAAGCTCCACCTTATGTGATTGATTGTGCTTGTAACTTTAGCTAACGAAAGAGATTATTATTTGACTCAATTGTCTATGGTTGGTGCAGAGGCTTGTAACCATTACAGATAGACAATTCATAGACTAGGTGTCCTTCAGCATCTTATAGGTTTGATACTTAGGAAGAAATACCTTGAGTATCAAGGCTAATAACCATTTTGGATGTGGATCTTTAATACTGTAGAGTTGTGGCTAATACAAGTTTAGGAATTCATAATCAAGCTATAGATTGAACACAATTGTGGTAGAAATAATGTTAAGTGGAATATAACATTGATAGCTGATATAGGTTGTTAATCCCATACACAATGGTTTACATTGGTTGGTTTGCGATATTAGTATTGTTTTTGGATATCACTACATAGCATGGTTTAGATGTTGCCCCCAGACACTAGGATTGTTTGTCTATGCCATCCTTACTCTAGTCTCTAAATAACTAATAACTTAGAGTATGTATTATAATGTTTATGATGTCCAGTTTAGACACATATATGATTACATGTAGTGTGGCATAGTGTGTGCATGTAAATGGGGCTATTACTTGTTAGACATCATTACTAAATCCAGGTGTGCTTGTATTAAGAAAAAAAGGTTTGAGGTTTACAATACTATGGATAAAGAAGCCAAAGAAAGCATACTTCTAGTTAAAGGCATGAAAGACAGAACGAGACATCTTTATTAAGGAACAGCTTTCCTTAATGAGATTTTAGAGCAAGTAACTTCTTAGAGAATTGAATCATTAATAATAGGGGTTCTTGAAGTAGGCATAGATCCTCGTATATAAATATATGTCTTTGTGTTTTCCAGAATTCGGCAATAAACTTAAGTGGTATGTATAATCATTTAGTTTTTGATATACTAAAAAAATAATGTTGAAGGAGCTCATCTTTAAAGGATCCAAAGGTCTTTAAGAGTAGAGTTCCTCTAATTACTGACATAACAGGAAATAATCTTAAAAGACATTCAATAAGAAATTATGTCTTTCTAAAGTATACATAATGTAATAATCTATAAATATTCAAGAACCATACTATGTCACTTGAATTAATTAGAGGTGTGTAAAGCAAATTAAAATTTAAACACGAGGGTTCACTAACTCATGCTCATTTAAACATGGTAATTAAAAATTGCTAGGTGTAGCATCCCGTGTTGCTTGTGTCCATCAATTTATTTAGACAAAAGAAAACTTGACCGAAGCCACGCGAAATGCTATTCTAAAACATATGAAAATTTAAAGGGGCCTAATCAACAGATAAAGTATAAGATATAGGTCTTTAGTGCACTAATTCATGTGTCAGCTGAATATGACCTCACTAACACAAGGAAGACTCAAAGAGGATAGAAGGCTAGTGATCCACAATGGTGACATGACACTGTTCTTGACGTCAAGGTACGCAGTTTTTGCTTTTAAAAACGTAGTCCAACCCACATCTCCAACACCAAGCTGGCTGACACCGCAACCCCTGCATATCTCGCAGTTCATCACCTACTGGTTTGCACTCTTTCTCTTCGAGCTCTCTGATCGGATCAATTTCACCTTCACAATCTCGTCCACCATAAATGGCTTCTCTTACCTTCACCAATCCGATCAACACCAATAACCCCATCACCATCAGATTCATACTTGATTTCCCTAAGAATCGAAACCCTTCTTGTTATTGTCATCGCAAATGCATTGTACAACTCCTAGTAGTGAGAGCGGCAGCAGTGGACCCAGTGGTTATCCAAGTGACAATGTCCAATCCAATCCTGCCTTACCTAATCCTCCTGCCTTACCTGCACCTCCTGCTCCTGCGTTGTCTGGCCGCCACCCCATATACCGTGGTGTGAGGCGCAGGAGCAGCGGAAAATGGGTTTCGGAAATCCGAGAGCCAAAAAAACCTAATAGGATATGGTTAGGAACGTTCAGCTCACCTGAAATGGCAGCGGTTGCTTATGATGTCGCTGCCTTAGCTATTAAAGGTCATGAAGCTGAGTTGAATTTTCCCAACTCGGCTTCTTCTCTGCCAGTTCCAGCCTCTAGCTCCCCGCGTGACATACAGGTGGCAGCTGCTAGTGCTGCTGCTGCAGTCGGTGCAGCCAAGGATGCCTTGTCACAGGGTGGAAGGCTAGGGCAGGGAAGTAGTAGTACCACTATTTCCATGGCAGCACCACAAGTAGCTAGTCCGGATACTACACCAGGTTCTACACCGAGTGGTAAGGAGTTTGTTGATGAAGAATTGATATTCAATATGCCTAATGTCCTTGTAAACATGGCAGAAGGCATGCTTCTTAGCCCTCCTCGGCTCGAGCCCGCTGGTGAACCTGAATCTGCTCCGGAAAGTTTGGATGAGCAGCCGGATCTTTGGAAATTTCCTTGAACCAACTTCGTTTATTATCATGCATATGTATATATATGATGAAAGAAAAAGGGTACTCATTAAGTAGCGGAGTAATGGCATTTGCTCAGTGGCATTGGGATTTACATCAATCAGTTTGTGGGTTTAATTTGTGCCGAACTTTTTTTGTTCCTTTCTTGTTAATATGTTTCTTGCAAGATTTGGCTTCTTTTGAACTGTGTTATATGTAGCTGTGTGTGAGCGATGGATGTGTTTCTTTTGTAATGCATATCTCCTCAAATATGAGAAGATTGATGTATGCTTTTCCGTTTTCCGAAACAAAAAGAAAAAAGAAAAAAAAAAAAAGAAAAAGAAAAAAAGGGAGGTTGTTGGATTGTATATCAGTTACTGAATACGTTGAGTTTTCACTGTTCATCTTCTTAATCTTTACTGTTTGATTTTATGATTTAGTTTCAGCAGTATTTGAAGTTGCAGGAAAATTACATATGGATTAGTTGCTGTGATGGTCAATGAAAAAATGCAATCCCACTGGAAAAAGAAGCATTTTAATTGGGATGATCTTATCTAAATAAATATTTCTCTTTCCAAAAGATTTTGGTTACTGCTCCCATCATTTATGATTATGAATAGAAATCTTCCATTTGCTATGTATGTGTGATGGATTGTTTGCAAGTTTTATAACTTTTTAATTTTATAAATGAAATTCATAAAAACATTAAATGGTATTAATTATATTAATAAGATAGATTCGATCATATTTATAACTCAAATTTAGAAGATAAAAAATACTTAATAAGAACGAATAAATAAATGTAATCATAGAAGTAATCTTTCTATCAATATCACATTTGCTTCCTCAAGTTGATGTATGATTAACTACCTAAACTTACCATGTGCGATGCTTACTGTCCAATTAAGGTATTTTTATCATGCTAGTAGGCACTAGTAGAGATATAGCAGCACTAGGATTTGAAACGTTGATTGGACATAAGGTGGTTAGGCAAAATGGCTTTTTCTGTGCTTCTTGATTTCTTTGATTTGACAAAGTAAGGCCTTAAGAGTATGGCTTCTCAGTTTTACACCTAATGAGTACGCTATAATGATGGTGTAGACAAGGATTAGTAATCCATGAGGACTAGCAGATCCCTAGGTTTTAAATGTGCTATTCAGCAGTCCATTTCCTAAAGCTAGGTTGGATAGACAAGTATGATGTATACGGGAGATTGTTAAACAACTAAGCAAACTAACTGGGATTAACCAATAAATTAGTTTTATATCATGGAGATATATTATTATGATTATATAATGAATTGATACTATTGGATTGTTGTTTAGTCGAATTAGAACTATTGCTAGTTCGGTTCTTGATAGATTTAGATCTTTACACAATCCAATTTTTTAGTTAAATTCGGCAAAAATTGAAATCGGTCTAATCCAATTGATATCAGTTATTGTTCTCTATGTATAGGGTACTTGTATTCCAAATAGAACTGTATTTACTTATAAAATACTCGATATACTTGCTAAGCCATTATCAATTTACAAAGAAGGTTTTTCTCCATTAATAAGTCGGAAAAATTCTCCATTAGTTTACATTAAGCATTTATAATTCTATATGATGAGGCAAACCAAATAAATAAATAGAAAAAAAATATTCTACCTAAAGTTTTACTTTTGGTCATTATCTTCGACAAAATGTTGTGCTACGGCACTATTAGAACGTGGATGCTTCTCTTCATCATTCTCTATAGTATTAGTGGGATCCTATACCATACACATTATTAGCCATCAGCTAATTTTTGACATATTAATACCATTATAATTTAGTAATATTAACATTATTTTTCTAATTAGATAGACCATGTGAGAATGCCCCTCTCATATTGTAATAGGTAATAAAAAGGTAAAACACTAACTTTTGGCATGAATATGGAGAAAAATATACATTTAAAATAATGATATACATGACAGTTGAAGTTTGTCGGTCACTTTGCAGTTAATTATCGAAACATATTGCATGACACTTTTTCTATAAGTTGAAGTTTTGCCTATTAGTGTTATTATCTCTCCACTAACAATATGAGGATAAAATAGTGCTAACAATTAAAACATCATTTGGGCAAACGCGATTTGCTCAAGTAGTTTTAAACTACCCAAAATTAGTACATAAATAGTAAAAATATAATAACCTCTAGGCGTGCAACCTAGAAATATACCTAGCTAGGAAAATAATTAGTGAATATTAAGGTAAGCTTGTATGAAAGATGTAGCAAAAGGAGGGGAGAAGAAGAAGAAATAATCTACTCTGGACAAGTAGATGTTTGAATTTGGAATGTAAACCTAATACACTTTTTGTTAAGTTGTACCGAATTGGAACCTATACATAGGCACATACATACATATATACTAGTAAACATAGTACCTGCAATGCGTGTTCAAATTTTAAAAACAACAAATGCTTGTCTTTGCATCAAACTATATAACAAACTATAAATCATGACAATTTTCTTAAGGCTATAATAAGATGAAAATTTATTTTTTGTCAATTTATATTTCAAAGGAAGTTATTTTGTTCTTGCTCGCTTCAATTATATTTTTTCTTTATTTAGTCGACACGAACCTCTATGTATGATTTTGACCAAAAATAAAGAAAAATGAACATATAAGGAATTTTTTTCCATTAAAAAACATATAAGGAATTACAAAAGTACAAAAATAAACTTTAGTCTTAAATTTTCCTCTTTTTCTTGTTTGACCATAACTATTACATTGCATGAAAAGTAAAGACTAAAACTGGAAATTGATATAGTATGTATTTTCACTAAATATATACATAAATATAAAACATTTTTCTATTGTATCTTTCATGCTATCATATCTCATGAAACATATCATAACAAAATTTGAATTCAACAAAACAATTGTTTACTTAGAGAAGAAAGAGAATAAGGAATGTATTGGGTGGCTTACATTATATATGTAAGCCATTTGATGCATAACTTTAGTGAAAATATTGATCTAATTTTCACTATTTTCTACTCTTAATATATCTTTATTATGCAATTTACAATGAAAATATTTTCCTATAGTCAAATCCTATTAAGAAAAGGTTTTTCAAATAACTATTCTCTTTTCAGATTTTCTTTGTTGTCATCTTTTCTTTAACATATGTCACAAAGACCAACTATTTTTTTTTTTTTTTAATGTCAGCCAAGAAATAGATTGTGGAATTACCAACAGCAAGATTCAATTTTAGTTTGAAATTAAATTATCTAAAAAAAAGAATGTAAGATAAAACAATTGAAGAGTAACTTGATTCGATAAGGTGCTAGATAGAAATCCTAATCCTGTTAATGGGATAAAACAAAAGCTTCAAATAAAAAACATAACGCCTAAATGTAAAATAAAACAGTTAGAGACCTACTTGATGTGACAAAGTATTGGATAGAAATCCTAATCCTATTAATGGAAAAAATAAAAGAAATAACTCAAATAAAAAATACCAAAAAATGCAACAAAAGAAGCAATAAAACAAAAGATAAAATGAAGAAGAACATAAGAAATTCTTCAACTTTCACCTTTAGAAATTCACGAATTGAAATTCAAGTTGAAGTGGTTTTGTAGAGAAGGTGTTTAGATAGTGTTGTGTAGGAGAAAAGAAAGGTGCTTGTGAAAAGAGATGGGTAATTGGTTAAGGGAATTCAGATGGCTGCAAATATTTTTCACGAAGAGAGAGAGAAAGGGAGGGAGAAGGGTGGTAATTGAGGAAGAAAACAATGTAGAAAGTGGGATAGATAGTGGAGTTTGGGCTTTTCTTTTCTTTTTTTTTTTGTAGTGCCAATTTTATCCTTATTATAAAATATTTACAGTCTTAATAAGTGATTTTTAGTGTTGGTTTTTTTTTTTTTGTTATAAACTTTTAAATAAAGGATTAATTGGTATTTTTAAAAGAAATGGTTACTTAAGGGCCAATCCGTTTTAACGATATAGATATATAGGAAATTTTATAATACAGTTAGTTAAAAGTGATTATATGATGCAATTTCTGTTAAGTTATTATATATCACTTAAATTAACATAGGGATAAATTGCAAAGAACCCCCCTTATCGTTGTCCTATGTATGCTTAGCTCCCTTTTTTTCAAAACATGTGAATATACTCCCTAATCTTTAAAAAAATGTGCAAAAGTTAGTTATGTAACAATATTTTTGTTAATTTGTACACATATTTAAAGCTTGGTGCATGTAAAGTGGGGCTACTAATTTGAAATACCACATCTGTCTCTTAAAGAAAAGTAACAAAAGAAAAAAGCTACTATAGTAAAAGTTTTACTGTGTAATGAAAATAAAAAGCACTTAAAACCTTAGTTGGAGTTTCTATTAATAACAAAAAAAAAAGTTCCTTACATTATTATAAATAGAATCGCTATAATCCTAAAGGTACATATCACGCTCTAAATAGGAGGAGTCATAACAATCTCGTTGTGTAAACTAATCAAAGATGGAAGCTAACCTCATAATTGCTATCATATATATATTCCATACAAGGTAAACACAACTCAATCAGCTTGAAGCATCCGTTCTGATACCTATAAATAATCAAACCTGTGATATAACTTTACAAAATAACTATTTTATATAACCTACCATCTCATAACATAATAGTACTTATATAAACGTCTTACATTCCTAGTTATAATTTATAATAAGAGGTTACCAAAAACTAATCAAACTATTTACAATAAGTTAGGAAACTAGTAAGCATTCTAAGGAATCCCTAATTAATATCCTCAAAATTAAAAAGAAAAGACAAAAACCCAAGTTCAGTTGATTTTTTGTTTCTCACTTTTTCAGTTAACAGCATACTAACTTAGGGGTGGTGGTATCTAAATATTTTAGTCTTTACTCGATATCTACAAAAAAGTTTGAGAATATGAGCACAATTAGCTTAGTAAGCGAGATAGAGTTAGAAGAGTATAAAACAATCACATGCAAGGTTATTATGATGAAATGCAATGCAATTAAGCATATGAAACATCGCACAATGTTATCATGTCTATTGTGAGGTTAGAGAAATTACATCTGCTCCAACTTAGATTAAGAAGTTTTATCGTGACTAAAATCAAACCAAACCCAAGATTGTATAATGAAAAATACTCTCTTCTCATGACTACCTTCAAACCATGGCCTCCACCCTTGTTGCGACCTTCTTGCCTGTCATTTAGTTCGACTAAGAATAGGGAAAGGGCCATTTTAGCTACCCTTATCGAAAGAAGTTGGTATTTGGCTTTACATTCCTAATCGTTTCTCCTAATAGGTGTTATACATGTTCAATTTTATCGTGGTCGAATCTTTATTAGTTGTAATTAGGGGTGACTAAACAAGTTCATACAATACAAAAATAATGTGATCATGCGGAACAGCATACCGAGGGGTTCAACTCCTCTCATAACTGAATACCAAACACATACATGGCATGCGTACAAACAACTAATTGCAAACACAAACATAAAAACTCTTTAGCCTCTAGATACTTTAATACAATATCCTGATAATCGATAAATCTATAATCCTAACTTACTTATTTAGGTGATCACTATGGGAGACTCAAGTTGTCAACAGTTCGACTACTAGAGGATTCTATATATATAAAAACCCAAATTTAGTTTTTTAATAGTTACGAAAACATTAAGGTTTTATCTAAAATGGTTATATATATATATATATATATNGTTTGCCCTAGGAACTAGTTTAGCTCAGTGTATGCTCTGTTTTTCTTATTTTTCTTTCTATTTTCATACAATTTTTTTTCGATTTTTCTTTAGAGATCCCAAGCATCCAATATGTTAAATTATTGATTAGAAGTCATATTTATAATGGTCTAGGGTCGGTTGAATTTTTTTTAGGGACTAATTATTTTTTTTTTATTAATTATCCTATAAAGGTAAGTAGGAGGTGGCTCTTTCTTACTAATTTGCTTTTGAATAAGCAAATTTCAATTTCCCTAGCTTGCCACGGAAGATTTCCAATTGTTTTGAAGCCAATTGGATAAGCTTTAGTGGATAATTTGCTTAAATATTAATATTATATATATTATATTAGTATTTAGTTATTTTACTAATATATAAGTATATATCCTATGTATATATCACGTGCGGTATATAACTATACTTGCATAATTATGTTTCTAACATATCTTTTATTTTTAAGATATATTTCTTAATTATTTTTTATGAATTCAACATATAAGATATATAATTAAGTAATTTTGGGTTAATTTATGAGTATAATTATTATTTATATTGGGTATGCTCACAAAAATACATATATATTCATGTAGTAAATCATACTATATTATCTTATTTTATAGTTTAATTAACTTATCTTTAAGTTTTTATTGTATTCTGAATATGATTTTAGGAGTTCCGAGTAATTTGATACTACATTAAGTAATCATACTTTTAACGGCAAAATTGGGATTTTAGATTGCCATTTTCAAAATCTAATTTCATTGAGTCACTTCGACTAACTTTTCTATCTTAATTATAAAATTTGGGTTTAATCGGATAACTTTTCTCTAAAAGCCTTAAATTTAAGCACAGTTGTCTTAATTACAATTTTAGGGGCTCACAGTATAAAAGAAAAAAAAAGAAACATTCCTTAAACTATTATAAATAGAGACACCATAAATCCTAGGTGTACAAAAAGAATCATAGTTTACTAGTTTAGTAGATTTGCTACAACGACTTAAAATTCAAACTGAGTTAAAAATATTCTAACTTTACTTTTAAAAGATGTCTTCTTCTTCTTCTTCTTCTTCTTCTTCTTTTTTTGTATTTCTATGACTATCATGTTAAGCTCAATTAGCTTTGTTAGTTTTTCTAGTCAAAATGTAAAAAGTTACAATTTTTTTTTTTTTTTTTTTGTGAAATGAAATTTTTTATGGTTTCGATATTTACATATTGATTCATTAGTAGCCCCTAATATCTTAATTATCTTGTTAAAAGTATAAACTTTTTGCAAAAAAATGCAATAATATCTTAATTATCTTGTTAAAAGTATAAACTTTTTGCAAAAAAATGCAATATTTAATTTCCATTAGTAGTACGGCTACATTGAATAATAAGCAACCCCTTATGTATAGTAGTAATAATATTGTACATCATTAAATTTGTATCTAGTAAACAACTTAATAGTTTATTTCATTGGCTATGTTATTAGTCGATATTCTTATTTTTTGTGATAATATACTTGTAAAACAATAGAATTGAATAAAATTATGAATATTAGCATAAATTATGATACTGCTCCTATCTCTTTCTTTTAATTCAAAATTGGTACGTGTTCTTCATTCTTTGAAAACCATAGAATAGTAATTAGTTAGCAAACACTAATGAAGAAAGAGTTCCTAAAATGCAAAGACCATTTTCTCCTTTATCTCCCTTTTTTTTGGTATATTAAATTGAAATTTTAGAAAAAGAAGTAAGATGTAATTTATTATTCAAAAAACAAAGTTTACAAGCTTGAAATTAAAGTTATGGATTTTATAATAAAATTATGAATCCTTTGGAATAACAAATTATTTTTATTAAGATAAGTTATGAAAAATGTGGAAGAGAATAATTTTTTAAAACATTTGCAATATTTTTTCTAAAGTTTCCAACCTTTAGATGTCTTTTATTTTGAATAAGAATATTAAAGACTCTTCATGTTTTGGTTTAGCCAAATGAAAAAGGAAGGTTAAAAGTGGTAATTTGATATGTCTTAGTCTCACTTTTTGGAATTGGGTTGTTGTTGCAGTTCGTACTTGAATTTTATCAAAATTTTTAATTTACTACCTCAACTTTGAAATGTTTTAATTTATTACCTTGTTAAACTTTTTGTTATAATTTATACTACTCTAACCAACTCTATTAGTCTCTATTTACTTACATGGATATAATAGACACATGGCTCTACTATGTAATGGCATGTGGCATTCTTAAATATGGTATTCGCTAACATGGCATGAAATGCCATATGACATGTGTCTTTATACATGGCACTTGTTGATGTATTACGAATGTACACATGATAATGGCTTGAAATGATACGTGGTACCTTATTTAGAGAAAAATATTATGTTTTGAACCAATAATCTAAATATCCACATAACTGTAAGCATAGACCACTCTATGCATAGAGCAAATTTTTTCACTTAATATATTGAACAACCTAAATTATATAAAAGTTTTCTCATTTTTAGTATTCCATGTGGAACATGTAATACAAAAGGACAAGGGATTTGAATTACAAGTTATAGCTTTTGCAAGAGAAGATTTAACTTTGACTTAATTTTTCTTACTTGATTCAATTTTCAATTTAGAAAAAAAAAATGTTTAATCCGTAATCTACTCCACAATTACTTTCAAATCACAAAAAAAATTTCTCCAAAAAAAAGAAAACTACTAAAATGTCCTTGAAATTTATGTTAAAGTGGGCACTTTAAACATGCTTTATAGTTGAAGAGCCCAAATTAATATGAATTTCAGTGATGTTATAATTTTTTTTTTTGTAAAAATCTTTGTATGATTTAAAAGTAGTCATAGAGTACATAATGTATTGAGTTTTTTTTTTTTTTTTTAAATTGAAAGTTGAATCAAGTAAGAAAGATCAAATCAAAGTTAAGTTCAAAAGATACAACTTGTAGTTCAAAAGATACAACTTGTAGTTCAAAGCCCTTATCTTTTTATGTTGCATGTCCTACATGGAATGCTAAAAGTGAGAAGACTTATAAATATTATAGGTTATTCAATATATTAAGTGAAAAAATGTGCTAAGTGTATGGAGTGGTCAATACTTAGAGTTATGTGGATATTTGAATTATTCATTTAAAACATAATATTTTTCTCTAAATAAAGTATTACATGTCTAGCATTTCGTATTATGTCAACGAGTACCATATGTAAAGATGCTACGTATCAATACATAGTGGCGATTTATGGAGTTATTTTGGATAATATAAATGATAACAAAAAGTTTAACTAAGATAACAAATTGAAACATTTCAAGGCATAACTTTGGCACCTTTTTTTGGGAGATTAAGTGATGTTTTCACAAATTTTGAAAGACATAAAGAGCAAAAATAAGTAGGTGTCCTTGCAATTTATCCTTAACATAAATAAGATCCATCGATAATAAAAGAAATTGTTAATAATCTCTGTAAAAAACTACTGGTAGTTTATTTTTATTGTTAATTGATCTTTATTTACTATAATTTTGGGGTGAATAGTCACTCTATTGTGCCACAAAATCCTCCTAATATATATTTCCTTTTTACAACAATTAAAATGAAACACTTCCAAAACTACATCATGCAGGCTTGTTAAAGCCGAGTTGTATAAAATTTAGCATTCTATTTTCGGTTCATGTAATAGCTACTCATGTTATTTAATCAATTTTTTACTGAAATTATTTTGGCTAGCTTTGATTATGTGTTGTTGGAAAATATCTTTATTTAAAAATCAAGTAACACAAAATGCCACATAGCAAAGAAAACTATTACACCTTAAATTATTATCTACTGAAAGATGTGTGACGATTTATATGTCAGAAAAGTTAGATTTACTGATTTTATTATTATTCTTTTGTTGCAAGTATACTTGATAAATATTTATATTGTGGAGGCATTTACTTTATAGAAAAATCAATTTTTAATTAATTTCTGGGTATGATATCTACAATAGTTGGATACTATATTATTTCATTATATTCTTCAAATTTACAAAACATTTTTTGTCGAAAAACAAAAACACCCCTCAATGGGAAGTGCACCCTAAATGAAGTTTAAACAACATGCTTTAGTATTTATCATAGAATTGTGAGAGGAAAAGGAAAATATTCATTGGTATTAATATGTTACATGTTGTAATGAGTAGTGGATTAGTATCAATAATGTTTAGATACGTATTAATGATAATGTATTCATGCTTTAACATGTTAAGATTTTATTAGTATTTATTCATCATATATTAAAATTCATGATCTCTTAATATAGGAGAATTACAATAGAAAGAATCAACATTTGGAGATAAGTTTAAATGAGGGATCAATATTTCATAAAGTGGTTCAAACGAGGGATCAAAATTTTGAAAAATTCAAATGAGAGATTAACGTTTCATAAAATAATTTAAATAATTTTATGAATTAACTATTATAAATCCCTTATTTAAACCATTTTATAAAACATTAATCTTTTATTTGAACTTTTAAAATGCTGATATCTTATTTAAAATTTTTAAAACGTTAATTTTTTATTTAAACTTATACCTAAATATTGATGCGCCTTCGTTATAATTTCTCCCTCTAAATATCATTGAAATCTCTTGGGAAGGAATGCGTAGAGAAAGGTATGTCGTTGAAGGATAATTCTTGAAATTGGGATTGTGATAGCCAATTGAGACATTATTAGTCTAACTACATTATTATAGCATTGATTCGAGAACTTTAATGTGGTTTTTCTAATAATGAAATTTAATTTTTATAGTTATTCTCCCCCAATATTGTCATGATAGTGATGTTCTTCACTGGTTCCCTCCTAAAAGTATATGGCCCACCTTGCCCTTGGCTAACGTGTCATTCTTAATTAGTTGTGTGTTTAACACGTCTTATGAAATATTCAATCATAAAATATTGTAATAGAAAAAATTGTCAAATATCATGCTGGATGCTAACACCACACCAATTCCCTCTAAATACTACCTTTTCTTTTTAGGAAGTTGGGGGAAATTATTGTGCATACCATGTTAGTCTAAGTGCATCCCTTGCCAATATGTGAAAAGGTTATTTTCACTATTTGATTGAGAACCAAATAACAAACAAAACCCTTATTCTCTATATTACCATCTATACTTTAATTACATACTATAATATGTTAACTAAAGAATAAAAAAACACCATAAAGCACACATAATAAAATAGTGTGGAAAGCTATCATGAAATAATGGGATACTAACAATTGAGTCTTCTCCTAATTGCAAGGGATAGTTGTGCATCAAATGGTTCACCAACTTCACTTACTTTTGTGAAAGGCTCGTTCCAAACGATTTTGAATCATATACAATGCACATCTATAAGTAATTAAGATATTGATGAGAATGTGTTACAAAAATGAGAAACTATTTACCAAGATTATCTCTTGAATTGTTGAGTAAAGAAGAATGTTGTTTTTACATGTCACAATCAATAAAAGTATAGTTCATGACATGTCTACTTCCTTAAACTTTTAAATTGATTAATTGTGGTATTAGATCACATATGACATTAAAGGAGGAAATCAACAAGAATTTAGGTCCTATTTCATCAAAATAAGTTAAATGTGTCTCTTGATATGGGCTTTAAACAATATCATCATCAACTATGAAAATTTTTACAATATCTATAAGTTTAAACTTTTTATATCTTTTTGGTCTATTAGGAATAGGATCCAATTCTAATTGGCCAATTCTAAAAGAAATTTTATTCCTTAAAATACTCTCTCTCTCTCTCTCTCTACCCATATCCTCTTACTAAAACCATGCGGCCACTTCTCCCTCTCCTTTGTCTTCTTCTTGTGTATATTGATTTATCCCTCTTACATAGTATATATTACTAACTAGAAAGTTAACTAAGTGCTAAATAATGTATTACACCTTAAGACTACACTATAACAAATTCAATCCTTAGTTACTAATAAAAGTAATAGCTAAATGATAAAAATTGGTCACCAATAGTTTTACCTACCAAACTGAAATGTAGAGGATTAAAAGTTATTAAAGAGCATAAGTTATCAATTATAGGTTGTTAGGAAAACATTTAGGGGAAAATGCAAATAACCCCTATAAATTTTTATTTAGATGTGGATGACTTTCTAAACTTTCAAAATATGGTGTTTGCTTCTTTAAACTTTGATAAATTGGCAAACAATCCCTATAGGTTGAGATTGCTAATAACTCTTTTAAACTTTGATTTTTTTGTGTAAATACTTCATAAACATATCAAAATATGCTTTAAGACCCTTTAAACTTTAATCATAGTGTAACTTTTTTTTAATTAAAAAAGGAAATATCCTTTATATTGTTAGTTTATTAAAATTTAGGAGGTTAAAAACCACACTTTAGAAGGAGTTAATCCGTATTTAAGTCAAAGTTCAAGGGAGCTATTTGCAATTTTTCCAAAAATTTATGGTTTTTGCTACCAAAATATGATGTACTATAAAGCATTAGAAAATGGAATCAGAAAATGACAATTTGTAGCTAAATACATGATATTAGCTTTAAAATATGGTGTGGTTGCTAAATATTCATTTGATTAGCTATGATTATCTCTTTAATTTAGTAAATGAAGTTTCTTTTTGGTATATGTTAATATACTCGTGTTATTATTATCACTAGCTTTGTTTACAAAAAAAGTTATTACATAATTTGGTATTCATCATTCATATGAATACACTGCATCTACTTTTCTAATAAACAAAAGAGTTAAAATCAAAACAAATTGAAGTTAATTTGTTGTTATCATTAATGACACAAAGGTTATAGAACATAGTTTAATCTCAAACAATCAAAGATAAAAATGCTTCAACCATCAATATACACATACTCACTCTCTAATTCTTTACTCTTAATAAAAGCATATATCTATACTAGCAAGTGTACTAAGTATGTGTATAGTATAATATTGATGATATCAAGACTCAAGTCGAACCCACAAGGACTATAATTAAGTTTTAGTATTTCCCTTGTTCTCTATTATCTAACTAAGTAATTAAAGCTCATCAATTAAAATTAACATGCAGAAATAAATAAAACAACAAGAATGTAATTTCTTTGGCATTTAGATATTTTTTCCTCTAGAATCCTTATGTAATCTATTAGTCTCATCAAAATTCATTAGGCCATGAGAATCCCATTAAGTTAATATCTCTCTTGAGACTTTTAGTTCCTAACCTTAGTTAATTAATTGAAATCTCTATTAAGTTTAAAGCCTTAAAGATCATGTTGAGGATTAAAATGAACTAAATGAAAGGTTAAGAATCGATTTGTATATATAGGTAAACACTACGAACTTTTTTGTATTTACATGGATCAATTATAAGTTGACACATGTTCACAATAATGGAAAATTTAACAAAGTTTAACAAAAGGACTTATTTAATATAACTTGAAAAGGTTGAGGACTAAAATTGACTAAATGAAAAGTTAAGAACTAATATATAAAAATGTGAAATGTTATGGACTTTTTTATACTTTTTCTTTTGAAATTCATAACTTAATGGGGTGTGAAGTTCACAGCTAAGGATCATGGGTATGATTTTACCTATTCTTTCAACTTCTAATTCAATTCACAATTTTACTTTAAGGTTGACAATCTTGGGTGTAATTTTCTCCCAAACTTTGTAACTTCTTCAATTTAGGTCTAAATCACGTAAAAATTTTGTTAGATTCTTCTCCAACTCCTAAAAATCAAAATGAAAGTCAAATCAACCCTTAAAATCACTCAAAAGACCTAAGAAATATAGAAGAATGCTATAAATGTCACCTATAAAAGTAGGTACATATAAGAACAATCAACCACCAAATAGTAAGTCTAAGTTTCTAAACTAAAAGCAAAGTCTCTAATTATGGTATAGTATTCCAAATCATGGTGTGCTTAGTGCTACTTAATGACACTACAAAAGAGTCAACTAAATCGATTTTCTCAATTCTACATGTATATTTTTCATCTATTCAGATTGGCCTCTCACCATCTCTTTAAGCTCATTCATTCTAGTATTAGTATTAAACAATTTATCCCAACTAATGCTAGTAGTGTGCATATTAATTGCTTAAGTAGCAACTAATTACTTCTTAGGCCCTACAATCTCCTCCCTTAAGCTTTACCCTTCAATAGGTAGCACTTGTTTTCCATGTCTTATTGGAGGTTTAAGACCATGGCTAAGTCTATAAATATAACTCGAACATAGATCTAACATACTATTGCAAATTTCATCTTTACTTAGTCCTCGTTGATTGTTTAGATGAGGCTCAATTTAAAGAGCACCAATTTTGGCCTATCATAACTTAATCTACAAGGATTAATAAAGATACAATATACAAAGACATAGTATCATTTAACTAAATTGAGAAATATTGTGGATGCATGTCATCTTGTTGAGCACAAGCGGATGTCTATCTACTATTACAAAAAAAGTATGGCACTCGACAATGGTATGCCACTATAATTTTGAACATTAGTAAAGAATATAGTTAACAAAATAAGTACTAAACAGATATGCTCCTCAAATAGGAAAAAAAATATAAAAGCTCATTAGCATCACATGCTTATAGAAATGCTTATTGAGCAATTTCGATTTTTAAGTGCTTTTGATACATGCTTTCATTGTATTTTGCTTTGTAATTAGTGTAGAGGTGTGAGGAAATGCTTAATTCAACATGCTCTTCTCAATGGTGGTTATTTGATTGTTTTAATGGAGTTAATGTATCGTTTTGTTTATTTGAGTGTTAAGGTCACTATTTAGGGTTTTATAGAATAAGAAATTTGTGTTATCTTAATCAACAAACTTGCCTTTTAAAACTTCAATCTAATTGTTTTCCACATCCTCTCTACTTTTATTGCTCTCCTTAAAGTTTATGGTCCTCATTTTTTGCCCAAACATTTCCCTTACCACTCCTAGTAAATTACATTATCTCCCGATGTGACATAATCTTCTACATATAAAGCAATAGTCATAAACTCTCTATCATATTTCAAGCATACCCTATATTTTTCCCATATGGACATTTGATTCATAAAGTTGACTAATTTTCTCATTAAAGTCATGTATTCCCTTTTAGCTCTACTAAAATTTTAATAGCTTCAGTTTTTAATCACTTTTCCAAGAGTTAGACACATTTTTTCTACATTCTTACCTGCCCCTTGGTTGAGCTTTAATCTATGAATTTAAACCCAATATGCCCCATTATATAGCTCCACTTCCCGAATTCTCATAAAATTTTTGCACTTTTCTAAGACTAAAAGATGGCTAATCATAGATTAAGGATTCAAGCCTATAATCATAGTAGTTTTATAAACCTCTTTAAGTGTAAAGATGAACTTTTTATGCATACAACTATCATGTTGACATGCCTCTGCTTTATGAATGCCTTCTTTGAAATTGCTATAACACTGGACTTGCTCAAAGATTTATCTTAGACAAGTTTTCCAATTATCAAGTGTAGGATCGTCTATGGTGCTTTCAATGACTTTTATCAAGATCAGTATAGACTTGATTACTTATTTCATGCATCTTTATGGAAGTAAGATCATCTATGGTGCTTTCAATGACTTTTATCACAATTATCAACTTTCCTCTTTTTCTTTTTCTTTTTTTTCCCTCCTATTTATAAGAATAGATAACTGAAAATGAAACACATATGGTATAAGGGAAAGAAGAAGACAAGTTATGACACTAGAATGGTTAGTGAAGTTGAAACAAACATGGTAAAAGGAATATTAAACAATGATTGTAACCTAAACTTAGTATCGATTTTCAGGATATTAATTTGGATAATATTACCATGCTTATAAAGATTTATACAAAAAAATTGTTGTATGTCTTGATTATTGAAAAGCATATGTAAAGTGATTTATTATTTGCTATTTGCTTGTTGTTTTGAATGATATGATGCTAATAATGTGCAAGGAGAAAGTTAACAAACTACTACTCAAGGATAAGCAAATCTATTAATGGAGAGGATCTCTAAAAAAAAAAGTGGAGAGAGAGAGAGAGTAGAAGCAATAAAAGAACTATATTATTTTCCATTTAGAGAACAATATTCTATTTAAGCAGAGAAAGTTTTTCTTTCTCCAATAAAAGAAAAAGAAGGTGCAAGGAAAAAAAATTTGAGGAAACTTTTATTTTAGTAAGATATAATAATATATATTCATCTTATACCAAACACAAATATAAGCTAAATACCCATAACAATTATTTTTACTTAAGGAAACTATTCATGAAATTCTTTTAAAGCAAGGAATCTCAGTATGAAAATTTTAACTTTATCTAAGGTACTAGTTGTTTATTTAGGGAGAGAAAACAATATTTAACCTTTAAGGAAACTGACATATATAACTGAAGATACCCATTTTGGTAGCATATAATGCGTGAGGACACATTTCAATTTTTTTTTTTTTTTTTTTAAGGAAGAGATAGACTATGATAAGGGTGTGGCGGGGGAGGTGGAAATGCACCAAAGTGAGCACTATGTAGAGATAAAACCATAGGTGATAAAAATATATAATGAAAGTTATAAAGTATTTTTCATAATCGAATGGGTGTAATCTAAATATGTCTACTCTTAAAAATATGAATATTATCGTTTGTTTCTTATGAGTAGCTATTACAATGCTCATTCATGGGAATAGAAATAGAAATGAAGTGCCACAGGTAACCTTGAATGAAATTAATTAGATGCGCATGTATCATAATTTGTGGAAAAAGTGATTGGCATCTCCAAGTACGATGATTAGCTATTCTCACTGGGACAAGTGAATAGCTAGTTATCATGCAAACTGCAAACGTTATTGGTGGGATTGTAAGGTAAAGTTCCTCATTTGGCTGGGACTTATTTTGCAGATTATTGAAAGGGAAAAACATGGTCGAGCTTTCTATGATAGAATGGTCAAATCTTTGGGTTGCGTTGAATTTCGACAATTGAGGTCAAACCGCCGACGAATCCTGTAGCTGTCAGCCCTTTTGGACACCTAGGCCACTGGATATCTCCAGATTGATCGAGGTTGTCTTTGCTATTTTCCTCCGTCTATTTTGTCTTCAGTCCATGGTCTCTTGCTCCGGACAAAAGCTCTATAATACCTAAGTTTTAGTGTATATTTTGGGACGAATTGCAAATGGTTGAATTCGTATCTGATTTTTACTAATTTTTATGATCGGCTATTGAAAGTTCAAAAATGTCAGTGTACTATCTATAAAGTTTTAGAGTCATTTATAGTATCTATACTAGGTATTCAATTGTAAAAGTTAACAAAGTTCTATTAGTTAATTATAAGAAGAGTGAAGTTCAAATAGTTAATTATAAAAATTAAAAAAAAAAAAGGTTTAGGTACCAAATTGATACTTTTAAGGTAAAATAATTATTTTATTTTGAAATAATTAGTCAATATTTTTTTGATATGTTCTTAACCTCCTTATTTTTAATATTGTAAATATAGATCCAAATCTTATAAAAAGACCAGTGTATTTAGACTCTATTTTATCATTTTGCATTTAAATAAAGTAACAACAGCACTTAAAATTGAAAAATTGAGTAAAATTAAAGGTAAAAGGGTCATATATAAGTTTAATGTACCTTTCCTAAAAATATATACTTAAATATATAATTTCAAAGATGAAAGGACAAAGCGAATATAAACTAATATAAATGGATGTCTTTACAATTTACTCTTTGTTTTGTTTTTCTTTTTTTTTTTTGGGCATAATACTCTGTATTTGATAGTATATTACATTATGTACGGGAGAGAACTTTGAATCTATGATGAGATCATAGAATTATAAGCAACACTCAATATTATACTGTTTTTTTTTTTATCAAGGAATTTTATACTCATCCTTACTGCATTATTTTTCTGGTTTTTTTTTTTTAATTTTTTTCCCCTTCCACAATGACAATGCTTTCCACGTAAAATCCACTGTGGAATTTTCGACAACTGGTATTTTAGAAATGGCTATTATATCAAGTCAAGTATCATCAAATCACACTGTTTGTTTATCACTGGAATTGGTACTTTAGAAGATACAGAACATACAGCAATAAAAGCAAAAGTAGAAAGGAAAACTAACAAACATTTTTAGGCAGTGGGACAAGAAGGTAGAATAACTGGGGAAAAAAAGTCAATAGACGCGATAATTATAAATTAAGCAATGATTTAAGTGCCTCAATAACCCAATTATCACTCTAATTGACTGTTTTTTCATGCTAATTATTATTATATATTCCGTTTCATTCATCTACCTATTACTGTACATGACATAAACTTCTTATCTTTTTATTAGTGGCTAGGCCGGCGGATTAACCATCAATTCATACAACCATATTACAACTCTGCTTTCACGAGTTAGCAATATCCGACATCAAATTGTATTAATTAGTCTTTTGACTTTCCGTATGATATGCCAAGAAAGCTAATGGGACAACCTCGCATATATAGTGAGACATGCTTTTCTCGTAACTACTATACCAACTGTTCGCATTAGTGTACTTCGGTAGTGGTAGTTTCTAACAGCAAAATAAATAATAGTTCCAATAATTTTCTAATAAATTTGAAAAAGCCTACGATATTATTTGAATAGTAAATAAATAACAGCTTTCACTGATGTTTGTCACTAGAATTACAACGATCGATGACATTTGAAAAGATTGATAGCAGAAAGAGAGAAAACTATTTATAACTAATAAGTTGATATTTTCTGATTTTAATCATAAAATATATTTGTAAGAAAATTATTACCCAAAATTTGAACTTGTCTTATCAATTTCTCAACTATTGCTCATTACTTACATAATATACCCAACAATATGGTGACCATTTTCTGTCACACCTATTTTTACTTTTATTATTCTTTTATTTATCTATTATTTTAATTATCTAACATTGCTATTATTAGAAAAATTTATTATAATTTTTATTTTGCTAATATTCCCTATTGCAGTAATGATTTTTTTTTCTTTGGAAAAGTTATTATAATTTCATATATTATCAGTATTTTATATTATTGAGTCCAAATTTTTTTTGTATTTATTGTACACATAACGTGGATTCATCATCTACTAATATTATTAAAGCAAAAGAGTGTATCTTTTGGTATTTTTTTTTTTTTACAGTTCCTTGAAACACTCTTGAATTATATTACAGATAATCATTAAAACATATGATATTAAAATCTAACTTTATAATATGATAGGCAAATCAAGTAACTCATTCATTTTTTCTCTTCTTTTAATTCCTTATATACCTCCTCTTTTTTAGAATAAAACCCAATTGATAAAAAGTTGATTGCCATTTTAAGTTTTCACTAATTATATTCCCTTTTTTTTTTTTACCAACATAATTGATATTCATTATTGTCTTATCTTTTCACATTCATTCCATCTATTATTCTCTCTCCTATGAAAATGTTGATTTTTGTATTTTTCTTTCCCTTATAGATATTTACATTGAATTTAGTATCTTAAATTATCAGGTTTATCCCTTATTTTTCCTTTTTTTTCTCTCTTTGGCAATCTCTATTCTACTTAAGGTGAGATTTCTACCATCTTGATTATATCTAGGATGAGATTACACAAGAAGCCCCTATTTTCGAGTTCCTTAATTCAACATCAATTCCATTTAGTTTTTGATTGAATACATCGCTATATAATCAATGTAAACCTATTAGGTTAATTACAAAAATAGAACAATTTTTTTTTTTTAAGATTATGGTAATTTTAAGGTTTTTTTTTTCTTTTTCTATATCTTAGATTGCATTTATCTTGAGGTTGTCAATGATGAGTTTAATATTAGCCTCCACCTTTGAGATCTTCAATTGGGCTTCAATCTGGTTGAGTTCTTCAATAAAATGTAACTATCACCAAAATAGAACAAATTTTTCAATCAAATATTATTGAAAAGATTTGTAGATGTTTCAAAATTTTTTTTCAATAACATGGTAATGTCTTGGTATATTTATCTTTCATGTAAAACTTGAAATTTTGAAACTTAAAAGGAAAAAAAAAAAGACGATATTAAAAGATTTTATAGTTTCATATAGCTTATTATTAACTAATATCTATGGGGGCATATTAGTCTATTAGAAGTTAGAAACCCCACCACACCCCTACCCTACAAAAACCCCTCTTCTCTTTTTCTTAATGCAAAGAGATTAGAAGCAAACACCTTATCCCTAATCTCTTTTCCTCTTGTTCTTAACCCTAACAACATCAGCCTCCCAAAATGCAACATAACATATAAATCACAATTTAGATTCTGACTTAAGGATGCTAGGAACCATAAGAGAGTGAAGGAAATATGAAGAAAGAAGAAGTTCTGGTGAGTTTTTTACTCATTATATGGGAAATTCGTAATTCCTCCTAAGGGGGTGTTAAACTCTAAGTAAATTTCCATTTTACAGCATTTTAAAAGTGAAAATTCAAATCTTAGGTTTTAGTCAATCAAAGAAACATATAAGTATCTTCAAAACCTTGTTTTTCATTTTGATTTTATTATTATAAGCGATTATGGGTTATGTATTGGTGAATCTCTAGAAGATAGAGATGTTTGATGTGAAAAAGGGTAGAGAATATAAAAAATGATTTGGTGATGGTGTATCAAATCATGTTTTGGTTGATTTTACATTGATTGGTTAAGGGTAAGGAAATTGATTGATTGTAAGGTGATTTGGAGAGGAGTTAGAGGATCATTGGAGTGGGAGATATCATTGGAAGTGTTAAGAATGGTGTTTTGGAATGAAATATTTCATTTTGAGGGAATTACGACGAAGGATCACGAGTGTAATCTTGGCTGTGATCCTCTTCGAGGTGTTGTAAGTTTTGGGCGTAAAGAAAGAGAAAAAGTGGCAAAGAGGATCACGGCTAAGGTTCATAACCGTGATCCAAGTCGTGTACTTACCAAGTGGCAAGAAGGTGAATCATAGCCAAGATTCACAGTCAAGACTTAACTGTAATTCTTGGGCATGAACATGTATATTTTTTTTTTCCCTCTTTTTCTTGTTTCCTAACCTCTTAAATCTTAACTTAACCTATTATAAATCTTCTTAAGAGTTTAAAGTGCTTCAAAAAATTTAGATAATGATGAATTTGAACATAAGAATCAACTGAGAAGATAAGAAAAACTATCTAAGATAAGTAAGCTTAGAAAATAGTTCCTAAATGATTTTATTTTGACTTTGTACATCAGGTGTTGCTCATGGGCAGACTTTTAGAGTAGGTGATACTATTGGTTGTTCTTGCAGTTTAGGTACAGGATACATGTTTACTTGTTGTACTTGTTTAAAGTGGTCATTTAAAATGGAATTAACTCAAACTCAGATTTATTAATTACATGTTGCTTATGCTTATTTCCCTTCGACCTCCCCTTGGTAAGATCTAAGAGGGTTAGTAGGTGATTATATATGACTCACCTAATGTGGGTTCTATTTTGAGACAATCCAACTAGATTTTGTGAAGGGTTACTTAAGTAATGGGTAAGATTAAGACAACCTTCTAGTCTAACCAATACGCATGATACAATTGAAACTTGAGAGCCATATATGCTAACTTTTATGTCGAGGCAAAACAGGAAACTGCTTCACTAAATTAACTATAGCTGGCAATAATGTAAAAATCAATAAGTATACAAATTCAAGATTGATGATAATAGAGACAAATCAAGTAAAGGATTTAAATATGATTTAGCGTTCTTATATACATTGGCACATATATACATAAGTTGGGGTTGATGAGTCATCCTCCTTTTATGGTAAGTCAAATTCATGTCCAATATGTTAGTTTTATCAATTGTGTTGGTGTGCTGCATCAAGCCCATTTTTATGGGTCAGATTGAGTTATCATTCTCATCTTGGTCAAGTGGGTCATGTATGTTACTCATTTACCTCATGTCTATGTGCATGAGTGTTGGGATGTATAATAGGGGAACTCCTTAACATTAAAAGAATTTAATGACTAAAGTAAGAAAAGATATGATGGTGACTAAAAATTGATGCCTATCGAGCTTGATTTTTTACCTTTCTAGTTATTTTATAAAATTAGGTCTTTTTTAAACTGATTAGTACTAAATCCTACCCGTTTAATACTGATTCTCGACTAGGGTTTAAAGAAAACCGTTCCTTTTCGTTTTAAAAACAATTTTGGAGTCACCACTTGACCGAAGTTTAGAAAAATAGTTAAGTTATAATTAATTAGGTAGATTGATTATAATTTAGCCACTAGTCTAACAATTAAAACCAATTTTACAAAATGGTTTTTGACACTAGAGATTTAGGTTCGGGGGTTAGGAATTTTAAATCCTTATAGGTACTATTCACTTTCAAAAATCAAAATTAAACTTAAAAATCACTTTTAATTTTGAAAGACAAGACTCAATTTTAATTACTCTAATTGGATAAACAAAATAATCTAAACTAAAGGAAAAGGAAAATTAGGTTTTTTTTTTATCGTCACTTCATAGGTGTCTACGTACCCGCTATTCGAGATCATATATATATAGTTCTTTTTGATGAAAACTTTAGTGGATGAAGTCGATTTTATTTTTTAAAAACAATTGGGTTTATGTTTTTAGTTCAATTGGGTTTATTTTAGAAAATTTCTAAGAATTTCCTAAATTGGATTTTTCCTTTATTTTCAAAAAATTCTAAAAAGCCTTAAATTGCAAAGGGTTCATTCATTTTTATTATTTTTGAAGAACTTTGATTTTTCTAAGTGCTAAAAGGAAAGAAAAAAAAAATTATCTCCTTATTTACTTACTTTTATTTTTATATTTTTTCATTTCTATCTATTTATTTATTTATTTTATTTTTATTAAACTAAAAATAAACAAATAATTAAACTACCTTTCCTTTACTTTTTCTTTCTTTCTTTTTTTTTTCTTTTTCTTTTTTCTTTTTTTTTTTTGATTTGATTACATTTACATGGATAGATGAGTAAAACAAATAAATAAACAAAAAAACAAACAAACAAATAAATAAAAAGGTTCGAATGTAGCTGGACGAGTAGGTCGAACCTGGAGCAAGTTAGATTCAGATCATCGAGTTGGATCGGTTGGGTCCAGTCGGGTCTCACTATCTTCAATAGCAACAAGCGCGGTAGATGGTGGTCCGAATCATTCTAATAAGCAAAGCGATGGGGTGAAGGATATTCTGTGTGTTTCGGATTGGGGAAAAGGGGGGTAGACTTGACACTACGGCTTAAGGTGGTGTATTGACGATGGTTAAAGGTGGTAGTCAGCGGTTGTATTTGGGTGGTGCATGGCGTGGCTACTGGAGGTGCGACGAAGGTTGGGACTTGGGTTCTAGGGTGTAGTGATCTTTATAGTAGGGTTATTTTTATGTGAGGAGTGGTGGTGGTGGTGGTTCGAGAGCGAATGGCTACGATAGTTAGGGTTTGGGTGGTAGTTGTTGGTGGTGTTGTTAGGGGGTACGGTGGAGGACAAGATGAGTTGGGTTAGGGAGCTTGCGAGGTGGGGGTCACGACTGTGGTGTTAGGTTATGGTAGAGGGCTCGAGAGAGAGAGATTCGAAGAGAGAGAGTGTGTGTGAATTAGAGAGAGAAAGTGGTCATAAGAGAGAGAGGGAGCTTGGGAATTGATTCAACAGCTCGTGAATGGTTGTGTATGGTCCTTGAGCTCCTATAACACCCAATTTATAATTGTAATCAGTTTAGAAACATGGAAAGTTTGAATTTAGATTTATTGAAAATGCTTGAAAACATAGTTTTTTTTTTTTTCCGATTTTTGGAGCTCGATTTGAATGCTCTATTAATTGAATTTGGACATGTTATTATGTGTGATTCAAAGTAGGCTATGTGGTAAACAACATCAAAGCAAGATATTGGGCATGAGTGTGTGAAATCTATGCGAAAATTGGAGCTAAAGTGGAGGGAGTGGGCTGTTCTTCATTGGGAAAGTGGAGGAAAATCTGGAGAAAACTGAGGGAAAGTGCTGACATAGTGCTACATCAACCATTTCGACCGATCATGGCATGCCATGTGTCAATGGTGACAAGTAGCAACTGACATGACATGCCACGTGGCGCCACGTCAGCATGAGTCGTCCAACCCAATGCTACCATGTGTCAAGACACGTGGCACAATAAGATCCTAACATGTAGCAGTCCCTAATGTGATGATAAATAAAAAAACTTATACATGTCTTCTCCAATATTCAAACCCCTAACCTCATACTTATCCCAATGCCAATGTTCATATGTTCTACTATTAGGCCGTTGGCTTATGTCTTATCTATACATGTAATTAAATTGCACATATGGACTAGATTAGTCTAGACTAAATTCAAATATAAGCTCAGGCTTAACGACGTAACTTCTAAACTTATTTCAAAATTAAAATATCTACCCCAATAAAATAGTATTTTCTAAAATCTTTTATTTTTTCAAATTTTCTATTTTTTTTGTAATTTTTTTTAATTTTCTAAAATTACTTTCAATTTTCTTATTTTCTAAACTTGTCAAATTATTTTGTATTTCTTATGCTTTTTCTTATTTTTGAATTTTTTTGTATTTTTCTGAAATTCTTATTTTTTTTTCTAAATTTCTTAATTTTTTTGGGTTTTTTTTTAATTTTCTATATTTTTTTGTTTTTCCTAATTTAGGCCCTATTGAGAAAAAAAAGAAAAATAAAATAATAAAAATAAAAATAAAGGGAGCAAAAATTAGGTGTCTACAATGCTTAGTATGAATGTAACAATAAATTCCAAGGGTAAATACCAAGTAAATTAACAGTATATAACATGCCTTAAGGAGCATAAATAATAAATAATTATAACCTGATCTACCTTGATAGTAATTATGATTAATAATAATAATAAAGCGATAACATAAAGAAGTAACAAGGAATAATGAAGTATGATAAAATCTAAATAAACCTACCAAATCATTTAGCGATTCAAAATGTTTGATCACTCTTAAGACGTAAAAGTAATGATAGTAAATGAATCGACTACAATATAATCTATAAAAGTGATAATTAGATTAATATGGCTTAATTGATTAAAAGTTTATGTATAAGAATAATGATAATAACTTTAATAGTAAGACTTCCTCTTACATTCCATTAATGAGTTGGGAACAAGCGAAAGACATGAGTACTTAAGGATTAAAGTACAATAATAGTAGAAGAGTAAGGAGATAATAGAACTCTTAAAGTTAAATGATGGATGATAATTGGTAAGTAAAAGTAGGAGCAAACTATAGATGTGTGTACTTTTTACTAAAGAACTATAGAGTTGTTTAAGGCTTTATAAGGACTGGAAGGTTGCTTTCATGATGTTACTTGATGTTTTTGAATTAATAGAAGTTACTACCTAATATAGGAGATAACATTGTAAAAGGGGGTGTTGTGATTGAGCTATATGATACAAATCCAATGGTAGGGAGACTAACAATGGAAGAGTGGGAGGCAACGTATAGATGTTGGGTTGTTAATGTTGGGTTTGATATTGATATGATTGAGTTAAGATTAAACAGAAAGTGAGAGAAACAAAGGAGTAATAAAAAAGGAGTACTTAAATGCCTTAGAGACTAAAAATTGAGGTTATACATTAATTAAGAGAGTTAGGAAGTCAAAATGATAGAAGTAATAGTAAGTTGACAAAGGAATCGTAAAAGAGTGTTATGAGTTGGATTAAAAGCCACCTCGAGTGAAGCTAAAAAGACTTGAGTAATTCAGTAGATTTAGTCAGAATTCAGGTTGGTGATGAATAGAATGAGTTTTGTGGATTAGATAAAGGAAGATAGATATGGTTGTTTAACTCAAAAAGGAAAAGAAGTAGGAAACGACTACAACTGCAATTAATCTTGATGAAAGAAGTATGAAGAAGTTGATCATATAGGAGTAAAAAGAGAAATGAAAAGTTTTGGAGTTGTTTTAAGATCCATGAGTGAACTTATAAGGACGGAATGAAAAGTTTTGAAGCAAAAAGGGGAAAGAAAAAGAAAATATTAGAGGATTTTATGATTGGGTATGGCTTGTTATTGACTAATGTTTGTAGGGGCGCTTTAGTCCATTAGAAGTTAGAAACCGCAACCCACCGCCACTGCCACCCCCACCCCCCTCCCCCCCTGTGTATGTGTGTGTCAACACAAAGAGACTAAAAACAAACACCCTATCCTTAATCTCTTTTCCTTTCTATCGAGCTAAAAATTCCATTTCGCTTTTTTCCTAACTCAATTTATATTAAACCCGACTCGCTTAGCATAAATCTCTCGACTAGATTAAGAAAAGATTTTATTAAAAAAAATTTTAAAAAAGGTAGTCATCACTTAATCGAAATTGGGAAAAAAGCGAAATCAGGGTCTATGGTTAGATGACCCTAATTTCAGCTATTAGCTTATGAGTTTTCTATAAAAACTTTTAGAAAAATAAAAACTAGAAAACATTAGGTTTGAAGGCTAACTTATTAAAACACGAAGGTTTCCATAAAAAAAAAATATCCATGAAATTGTTTAATGGGCCTTAAAAAGGTTTTGAAGTAAATTGGCTTTATTATTTTTTTAAAAAAGAAAATGGGGGAAAAAAATTTATCATTTTAAACTATCCAAAGTGCCTATGTACTTGTTGATAGGGCCTTTTGGACCCAAGCCCGACTTAACCTAACCTGCTTAAGCTCACTCCTATAACCATGGCCTCTCTTGGGTCAACTATAAAGTTCGGCCTACCTAGTTGAAATAGCTCTTCAACAACTACAAGTCTTCGGATAAGGCTAAAGGACTAAGTCAACAACCTCCTTACTTTCTGAACTATGTCGATTGCCACACGCCTACTCTCCCATATTTGTGGAAGTGGATTCTTCCCATTAACTACTCTCCAATTACAGGCACCACTCCTCTATAAATACAAGTTCACCACCCAATGATAAAATATTTGAAACTTTACGCACTTGAGCCATCTCTTTACTCTCTAACACTTACATTCTCCAAGATCTTTTGTTGACATAAGCATCGGAGTGCCCGCATCAGACAACCCTTGACTCCTCCTTACAACCTTTTGTTTTGTAGGCTTTCTTATTAGCATAAAGCTTAATTTCCTCCTAATCACTACCAGCAGGAACTAGAGATGACATTTGGTACCGTATATGTAATCTAAATTCCTACTCGAAAAACCCAAACACACTAAATACATTCCCCAAATACCATCTTTGGACATCATGTCTCCTGTCAATGAATAAGAGAACCACTAGTTGGCGAATGATCAACTTGTTGAGAATACTTACCTTACCTCTCCTAAGGAAATACTAGAGGAGCGTTTAGTTGAGGAATTTGCTACTCTATGCTCGCTTTGAAGAAGTCAGGAGGCATAGCATGTAAACTCATCCCTCGAAGCCATTAATGCCTGTACTAAATAGAATAACCATCAGCAATAGTTGTGAAATGGTAGGGATAAGCAACCTGATCCACCAATGCAACAACAGCTAACAAGGTTTGTGGCTACCTATGATCGAGCTCTAGCTGGTGATGAGCAAGTGGCTGACTCATAAGGAGTACCAGCTTACTCAACAGCACACTAAGCTCATCCGACAGATGATGTTGACCTTAATGTGCTTCGTACAATCATGAAGAGGCTCTCCGACCAATAAGGGAGCAAGGCAGCTAGCGATACCGGGCTGGTCACTAACAATATAACCCTTTTTACTATAAGCGTTTAGGATGAAGTGTTGCCACTTAATAGCAAGCTTCTATCTCTAGACCAATATGACAGTACAAGAGACCTTGATGACTACCTCCTCCACTTTTGTACCCTCATGAAGCTCCATGGTCATAGGGACCCCATAATGTGCAAGTCTTTCTTAAGCACATTGAGGAAAGTAGCTTGAACATGGTTTAACCACTTACTCGAGAACTCCATCAACTCCTTTGACGAGCTGGCATAGAAGTTCAGCCTCCATTTCAAGGTTAGTAACCTTGTACCTAAGAAGGTTGAGTAAAGGCGAATCTCTGTGTGATTATGTGGCCCTATTCAACAATGCCATGGTCGAGATCCCTCAGTTGGACAATGGAGTTTCTATCCATGCTGCTCAGCTTGACATTCAACCTTTAAGAGACTTCTTCCAATCGCTTATGAAGAATAAGCAGAAGACCTTGGCCAACTTCTAAAATAAGGCCTATAAGTACATCGACCAAGAGAACAATAGTCATGCCAGGTGCAATGCCAACTAAGAAAGGTCAAGTGGAAAGTAAGACAGGGAAAGATGGTCTATGAAAGATTGCCCCAACGGAAGGGTATCGGGTAGATAAGAGGGGTAGGGTTTGGGAAAGAAGAAGCACCAAGTCGAGTGAGACTTGCTCCCCCCTCCTATCTACATGCAATATACCCCTCTAAATAGACTTGTAGCCTAGGTCTATTCTAAGGTGAAGCATAAAAACTTGCTGTAGAAACCCTCGAAGATGAAAGGGAACCCTAGCGGTCGGAACTCGAATAAGTACTGCCAATTCTACGACGACCATAGCCATACCACTAACGAATGCTTCCAACTAAAGAACGCAATCGAATATGCTATTTAATGAGGCTTCTTTAATGAGTATGTAGCCTAACCGAGGAATGATGACCGTTCTAATGATAATGAAGACCGAATACCCCTGAGGCAGTGGACCGAGGGTGCCTAAGTAGAGCAGAATGATGATTGTTGCAATGATTGTACGCTCAACAACATCATTGATATAATCGTTGGGAGGTTGCACTTTAGGAGCCGGTTAAGTACTAGTAGCTCGATGTGCCTCGTTTGAGGTGTTAGTAGTAAGGGAGAAGAGATAGAAGCTAGATACTTCAATCTCCTTCTTCAACAAAGATTTGGAGGGGATAGATAGCCCCCATTAAGATGCCCTAGTCATAGGGGTGAGGATTGCGAATTTCACAATCTTGAAAATAATGATGGACATTAGCAGCTTTACTGATATCTTCTTCCTCCACACATTTTAGAGGATGAGGAAGAAGCTGCTGGTCAAGATCAAGTTGTACCACCACAACCTGATCATCTTCAGTGGAAGTACCATATGAACTAAGCGAATCATCACTTTAGACATGGAGTTTGGTAATGACAACCACATGGCATGATGACTAGTAGAGTTCATCATAATCGACTGCCCCTTTCCATATAACGCTGTCTTGGGAAGACTAAGTCTGAATGCATTCAAGGTCATCACATCATCCCTTCACCTGAAGTTTAAGTTCTTGACCCTAATTGAGGTGGGAATATGTAAGTATGATCAAAACTCTCATAAGAGCTATATGTTAGGTCCAATAAAGGCAATGGAGTCTTTGCTTTAGAGTCCAGCCTATAGGAGAAGTCATCAGAGACGAGCGAACCGGGTGAAAAATTGAAGAAGTCTAGATTGGTCCCTCCCCAGACCAGACTACGAAGGTTGGGATTGAGACTTCTCTTGAGCTGAAGGACAAAATTATTACTCTCTTGCGAGCTAACTTAGATAGGTTCACTTGGTCGGTGTCAAACATACTAATCTCACTTGACCTAGCAACCTACAGCCTCAACATTGACTCTACTGTGAGGCTTGTCAAGTAGAAGAAGAGGTACTTCGCTCTGGAGAGGTAGGCCGTAATTAAGGAAGAAGTACAGAAGCTGGTCAAGGATGACTTCGTAAGGAAAGAGAAGTACCCGGCTTGGCTAGCAAATGTGGCGCTAATCAAGAAGAAGATCGAGAAGTGGCATATGTGCATCGATTATACCAACCTAAATAATGCCTACTCAAAAGACTACTTCGTTCTCCTTAAGATTGATCAGTTGGTTGACTCCACTTTTGGACACACCCTGTTGAACTTCATAGACGCCTTCTTAAGGTACAACTAGATTAAGATGGATCCAAAGGATGAAATCCATATCTCTTTCATCACTGACTACGGTACATACTACCATACAATGATGCCCTTCAGTCTCAAAATGCTAGGGCTATGTACCAATGGATGGTGAAAAAATTCTTTAAGCCTTAGATTGAGCACAATATGGAGGTGTGCGTCAATGATATGATTGTTAAGAGCATGAAGTCAAGCAATTATGTTAAAGACCTTTAGGTAGCTTTTGACCAAATGGAGACATATGACATGAAGTTGAACCCCTAGAAATGCATCTTCAAGGTCAACTTTGGCAAATTCTTAGGCTACCTGATCACCCAAAGAGATATTGAGGCTAATCCTGAGAAGATAAGTGCCATTAGGGGGATGAAGCCTCTTACCTCCATTCAAGACATATAGAAGTTCACCAACATGGTGGCCACGTTGAGCAGGTTTGTGTTGAAACGTGAAAACAGATGCGCTAAGTTCTTTAAGATCCTAAAAAGTCCAAAGGGTTTTGAATGGACCTTGGAGTGTGTCGTAGACTTCTAGTAGCTCCAAGACTTCTTCGCACACCTACTGGTCCTCTCCAAGCCTATCTACGAGGAGGACTTATTCTTGTACCTAGCCTTGAGCAACCGAATACTCTCCTCTGTGCTGGTTAGAATAGAAGGAAGATAGTACAAGCCTCTATACTATGTTAGCCATATACTATATAGGCCCGAGGTTAGGTATACCCAGGCATAAAAGTTTGCCCTAGCCATCATTATGCTAATGCATTGGCTAAGGCTCTATTTCAAGGCATAATGAATCACCATGTGTACAGATCAGCCCTTACATACAATGTTACAGAAGCCGAACTTATCTAGATGGATGGTGAAGTAGACGATGGAGCTAAGTGCATACGGAATCTAATATTGACTACGAATGGTTTGCAAAGCACAAGTGTTGGTTGATTTCATGGTCGAATATACCAGAGCGGAGGAAGCACCATTAGGCGATGATAAGCCAGTTGAACTCTCTACTTGATGGATCATCCACCTTGGGGGGTAGAGGCACAGGTTTCATATTGATTAGCCCTTACAACATTATGGTCTGCTATGCCCTTAAATTTGGATTCAATAGCAGCAACAATGAGTTCGGATACAAGGCCCTAATTATCAATCTCAAGTTAGCCAAAGAGATCAATGTAAACCACCTAAACATTTTCATAGATTTTATGTTAGTCGTCCAACAAGTCCGAAGTGAATATGAGGCTAAGGACGATTCCATGGTAAGGTAACTAGAGAAGTTGAAGAGCCTTTTTGCTGAACTCTCTTTATAGACCATCATGAAGATCCCCTAGCTTAAGAATTTAGTGGCAGATTGGTTATCAAAACTCGCTTCTGCAGGGATATAGGAGCTCAAGGGGATGGACAGAAAGATCTACACAAAGTACCTTTCAAAGAAGAGTATAGTTTCGAGTTTGGCAAAAGTGATAGAATTAATAACGGCAACTTCAAAGCTAAGCTGGATGGATCTCATCTAAAGTTGTTTGGAATAGGGCATGCTCTTAGAAGACAGGAGAGAGGCAAAGAAGCTTAGATATTATGGCATCAACTACATGTGTGGTCGACAGTGTTCTTTACTATAGGGGGTCAACCTCCCCCAACTTAGATGCCTTTGGGAAAGCAAAGGCTTAAAGGTCATGGAAGAGCTGCATGCTGGAGTGTGTAGCAATCACGTTTAGATATAATCCCTTTGCATTCAGGCATTACGACTTAGATACTATTAACCTACAATAAGGCAAGACACTAAAGCCATAGTGCTAGAAGTACCCCTTGTACTAGAAACACGTTCCCACTAGTCATGTGCCCAGTAGCAGTCTCTAACCCCAATAAGCCAATGGTCGTTCGCCTAGTAGGGAATTAACATCCTTAGCCCCTTCCCTGAGGCTTCGAGAGGCCGGTAGTTCATTATTGTCGCCATCAATTACTTCACCAAATGACTTGAAGACAAAGTCGTAACAAAGATCATTGAGAGGAGTGTTGAGTCCTTTATCCGAAACATCCTCCCCTGATTTGGGGTCTCATATGCCCTCATCATCAACAATAAGAGTTAGTTTGACAACCTTAAGTTCAAGGAATTCTACTCCAAGCATCATATCACGCCTTACTTCACCTCAATCACCCATCCCCAGTCAAACGGCTAGGTGGAAGCCATCAATCGGGTCATCCTTGACAACTTGAAGAAGAGAGTTGACTGAGCCTACAATGCTTGGGTAGATGAGCTACCTAACAATTTATAGGGATACAAGACTACCTATCGAACCTTCATAGGTGAAACCTCCTTTTGCTTAGCATTTGGTTCGAAGGCGGTCTTCCCCATCAAACTTAAGCTTCATAACATCCGAACTCAAAGCTTCAACACTCTTTTCATCGAGTCCCTACTTTAAGCCAGTGTTGACACTATTTAGATCAGAGACCTCATGGCTACTTAGGTAACTGCCTACCTGCACTGAGTAACCTGATATTATGATCATAAGGTTAGACATAAGGAGTTCAAGGTCGACGACCTAGTGTATCAAAAGTTAGAGGCCATGGGTTTACGTTAAGTACAAGGCAAGTTGGCTTCTAATTGGGAAGACTCGGTCGGAGTAAGAGAAAACTTGGGCAATGGAGCATACAAATTGGAAAGGCTTGATAACAAGCTTATCCCTCCTACGTAGAACATCGATAACCTTCAGCCATACTTTGAGTAGTATATTATGTTGTAAAATCTGTAAAATTTTGAATAAAAAGCTTTACTTTGCATTTGTCTCTCTCTCTCTCTCATATTATGTCCTATCCTTCAGAGGGTGAACTAACCCATCTATCAAGTAAGTTGAAATGCTATTGACCTGACCCCCTTGAGTAACCTCGATAAGGGTAAACACCCCTTGCATAGAAGAACTCCTAATAATTGGGCAGGTTAAAATGTCACCGACCTAACCCTCTCAGGTAACCTCAACAAGAGGAAACACCCTTTACATAGAAGAACTTCCATTTACTAGACATATTAGTACGGTACTAACTTGACCCCTTTAAGCAGCCTTAATAAGGAAGAACATTAAAAAAAAAAAAAAAAGAGCTAAAGTGCACAACAAAGTTAAATGAGCAAGTTTAAGTTTTATTCATTACTTAGGGCTTACAAAGTTAAGGCCGGCATCCCAACCTAGGTACAAGAAAGAGAAGAGAGGAAAAGAGGAGATAATTACCGCCTAGGTTCAGCTAACTTTGGTAACTTTAAAAAATCCAAGGCTTTTATTTGCTTGGAGTGTTGATTCCTTACTAGCCTTTAGAGAGGCTGGCTATGGGTTGGAGCAGAAGCTGAAAGTTACTAACTAAGGTTAATAAGAGAATCACCCTGCCCTTGATCACTTTGAGAAACACTCTTTAGGGTGACCTCTTGCCAAGCTACATGGATAGAAGTAGATGTGGGAGTATCTTGCCTAGACCCGACAATAGATGAGGTATCTTAGGCCTTGCCAACTCTTTTAGCAGCTTCCCTCTCCTATGCTTGAGCCTCCCTCTTCTCTCCAAAAGTAGGGCTCTCCAAAAATCCAAAAAACTTAAGTTAAGATTGGGATAATGAGAGAGCACATATCTCCTCGTGAAGCTAGTAGACTCGATGGATAAGTCCTCTAGTTCATCCAACTACTCCTCCATTTGTCAAAAATCAGTTATCGTTTTCTTAGCAAGGGCATTACTAAAGACCTCCTTGCTCTCAATTTTAGAGATGATATCTTCCATCTCCAATGCCCTTCCCTAGAGCTCTTAGATTTGTCATTCTAGCCCTACTTTTAGATCGACTAGCTCCATGGCTTTGGTACTATTGCACTCAGATGCCTTCATTGGCAGCTCGATTTATATCTTGGAGATTGATGCCTTTAGCTTGGCATTCTTTCACTCAAGTTATGCCTTAGCCTCCTTCTCTTCATCCAATTTTTAGGAGAGTTAGGCCTTGGTCCTTCGTTCATCCTCAAGTTCATCTACACACTTGTAGGGTTAAGCCGTCGGCTACTCATATTACGTTGCTCGACTTAAGGTCCCTAGAGGTCTCTACTTCTTGGCTCAAAGTGCTACTCCCTTAAAAGTTTCGGGAGGCTTCCTCTTTTTCCTTGCCATTTTAGATGGGGCAATGACCTCAACCATCTCCCAATCTCCTCCCTTAGGAGGGTTAAGCATCTCGATGTCTAGTTCGTCGGCACTAGTGGACTCGTCCCCTACAGTAATAGGTTCAAAAGTGCGAACAAGGGCAAGGGACGGAAAAACCATAGGCATCGGCTTAGCAGCCAATGGCTTTACCTAGGGACTAAGAGGAATCCCTTAGGGTAGAGCTACTAATTCTACCTTGCTGGTTTCCCCAGTCCTTGACCTCAGCTGCTTGCCCTTGCCTTTCGAGTTAGAGGTATCAAGCCTTATTTCAATTTTCTTAATTTAACCTATATTAAGCCTAGCCCACTTAATACAAATTATTCGACATTAAACTAAGGAAATACTTTTCTTAAAAATTTTAAAAATTAGAGTCACTAACCAATTCAACTGGTAAAAATGGCCACTAATCTGCAGATATTCAAATAATTGATTTTTAGAAAATTGAACAAGAGAAAACCAGATTCGGGAGCTAACTTATTAAGACTAAGTCACCATATAAAAACTAAAAAAAAAAATTGATGGGCTTTTAATTTTTATATTTTTTCTAAAAATGCTAAAAATATATTTAAATTCACAAAACATAACTAAAAATAATTTTTTATTATAATATTTAAGAAAAAGAGAAAATTTTTTTATTGTTAGATGGTTGCTTCGAAGGTGTCCACTATCCATTTTTTGAGATCAAACCGGCTATAATTCTCTTTTTATAAAATATTTACTAAGTTGATTCTTTTTATTTTGAAAAAATTGAGCTAAGTTTATGTTTATTTATCAATTTATTATTTAAAAAAAAACTTAAGAAACCTAATTTTCCTGAATTAAAGAAAACCTTAACTAACTAAATCTTTAAAAACCTCAATTAAGATTCTTTTATTTTTAAAAACCACTATGTGTCAAAAAGTATCTTTTCTAAATCCTAACTATAAGATATATTGAAAATACGGCTACAAAAGATATGTGACTTAAAAAAAATGCAATTTTTCAACTAACTAAATTTACTAAAAAAAAAAACTCAAATTATCTAAAAAATATCTAACAATATAACAATAAAAAAAACCTACACTAAAAGAAAAATAAATTAGTAAAGATAATTAAATTAATTGAATAAATAGTATAAAATAAAATAATTTTTACCTAAATGAATCGGGTTGTGTGAGATCGTCATCATGCTCGTGCATTAGATTGTGTATGTATGTGTCGTGAATAGTTCGGGTGCTGCTGCTGTAGACTTGTAAGTATGCAGTGAATTATGAAGTGGCTTATGTGCATATGAGTTAAAGATGTTGGTCTGCAAGGATTGTGCAAGTATGTATGCTGATCAACATATTGCTTTTGAGTTGCTGTACGGTTAGGATGTTTAGTTGGTTCACCAATGGGTTGTGAATTCTTCTTGTTCAGATTGTGATGTGTCTTCCATCAGGGGTTATCGACTTTGTGAGGGGAGTGCGAGTGAATTGTATGTAAATCTAGATGGCGTATCAGCTGGTGGTGAGTTATTGCTTGGTCAAAGGAGATGTTGTAGCGTACGATGCTATCTTCGATTAAGGGGATATGGATTGAATTTGCTGGCCTTAGGGGATTTGTAGTTCGGATTTGTAGATGTTAGGCAATTGTGTGGCAAGGGACTTTGCTATTAATTGTGCGACGTCAGTTGTTCTCTAGGATTTGAGGAAGACATAGCTAGCATGAATTGGAATTTAGATTGCAGAATGTAGTTAGGCAAAGGATGTGTTTGGAGTTTGGGAATCGGATTTCAACGACATATTTAGTGAATTGTGTTTTCAGTCAAATTGTTGCTAGGCTTCGGTGGGTTTGTGTGTGTAATAGTGAGGCAGCTGCGGTGTGTGGAAGCTGGACTTTGGTTGTGTCTAGAAATTGGATTGTATGAGTGAATTTTTGTAATTGAAAAACTGTCCCCAACATCAACCTCCGACTAGCTATTTATAAACCTAATATCTGAATCTTTCATATCGTTTTAAATATAGATTCAATTCGAATCAAACTAAGATACGGATGATATAATTTTAATTCTTTAAAGATTTGTCTTAGCTTCTAGAAATCCTACTTAGGCTTTCTATTTTTCACAGCTCAGCCCAATCCAATTTGATTTAATCTAACAACTCATCTAATAAAATCTTAAATCTATTTTGGCCTAATATAAATTAAATAAAATTCTATTTTATATCGGACTAGGCTAAAATCATTTAATAAAGCCCAACTCCTTAAATGACTTAAGAATTTATTAAATTAATCGCACACCGATATCTGATTTGATTTTAAATGATCCAATGCGACTCAACTTGACTCAACACGATACAGCTCGACTCAATATGACTCCATACAATACAACTCAACTTGACACGATACGCTTAATTCTTAACTGACCCTCTTTGTAGTGAAGTTCGATTAGAACTTCGTTATAAAGACGATTCGAACTTCGTTATAAAGACAAAAGAGATTCTCATTTTTTCTAGACCTGACTTAGATAATCCAAAGAGGATAAATCTCTTCAAGATTTCTCTTAGGTACATGATTTGAAGAGGATAGATCTCTTTTAGATT
Organism: Lumnitzera littorea; assembly: GCA_024138015.1. Classification (NCBI taxonomy): domain Eukaryota; kingdom Viridiplantae; phylum Streptophyta; class Magnoliopsida; order Myrtales; family Combretaceae; genus Lumnitzera; species Lumnitzera littorea. Next base: position 30,321,226 of record JAMXBB010000002.1, read on the forward strand.
TGTTTTGACTTATGATCCGAAGAGAATAGATCTCTTCGAAACTTCAAAAACTGATTTTACTTTGGTGATCTAAAGAGGATAGATCTCTTCGAGATTTCTTGCTTCGTTTTGGTTAGTGGATGATCTAAGAAGGATAGATCTTTTCGAGATCTCTTGCTTCGTTTTGGTTGGTGGATGATCTGAAGAGGATAGATCTCTTCGATATTCTTGAAAAACTTTGTTGAACAATCCGAATAGGATAGATCTCTTCTAGATTTCTTTTTAACTTGTTAAACAATCTAAATAGAATAGATCTTTTCAAGATTTCTTTTGATATGGTGAATAAATCGAAGAGGATAGATCTCTTTGAAATTTGTTTTGGTTAATCCAAAGAGAATAGATCTCTTCGAGATTCTTTTTGGTTAATCCGAGGACTATAGATCTTTTCGAGATTCATTTTGGTTTAGTGAACAATCTAAAGAGGATATATCTTTTCAAGATTCTTTTGGCTAATCTGAAGAGGATAGATCTCTTCAAGATTTCAAAAAACTTATTTTAATTCTCCTGAATATTACTTCTAAGGACTTTTAAGGCCATTTTACCTAGGAATAGCAAATTTCTTGGATAGCAACCAATTAACATGGTCACACTAACTTTTGATATTCACTCATTCAATCAGCAGAATTTAACTAAAGGATTGCGCTTGCTTCTTCTTTCTCCATTCGCCCCCCCCCCCCCCCCCCCCCCCCCCCCCCCCCCCTCTTCT